>BJCM01061680.1:0-24670 GCA_018326385.1 Flaveria bidentis
CTTAATAAAATTTATTTTTAAAAACATAGTTTGATTTTAAAAAAATATAGATGAGAGAGAAAAATATATCAATTGACCAAATTAGTTTTTATGAATAGAGAGAAATTGTTTAAGTGTTTAAATTACTTTAATACCCTTTTGGAGGAAAAATAATATGAAAATATTTAAAAAAATGACAAGTGTAAAAAAAATGGTTTAAAAATATAACAAATGATAAAAAAACCCTTTTTTTATTAATATCTATAGATGCATACATACACATAGTTTTAAAATTTTCATAATGGAATCATTTGCAAATCAAAAACTCAATACCATTTTAGTAACTTTACTACTTTCCTAATTTTCCCCGACAAGCCTACCCTGCGCCCAACGCACCCGACACAGTCTAGGGGTGCGTAAAAACCCAAAATAACCGAACCGTAACAAAAAATACTGACGCAACCGAACCTATAAAACCGAAACCGCTAGAAAATCGACGGTTTGGTTTGATGATTTTTTAAAAACCGATTTTTTTGGTTCGGTTTTGGTTTTGCTTGTAACAAAAACCGAAAAAACCGAACCGAAACCATATAATCAAACTTGTAAATTTAGAGGTGTAATCATATACTTATAAAAATTATTAGTCTTTTAGTTACTTATTTAACTTGTCTTATCTAAAAAGGATTAAATATTTAGGTTTCAAGAATAATATTTAATTTTTTTTGTTTGAATTGATAGATTAAATTGTTTTATTAAATATATTGTTTGTGTATTTTATGTATTGTATTTAATTTTAATGTCAACTAAATTACAAAAATATATAGATTATATTTAGATATCAATAAAATATTATAAGGCCAACGTTTTTGGCTTAAATTCATTACTTTTAAACAATTTTTTTTCTAAAACTTGAAGCAGAAAAGGTAAAACCGAAAAAAACCAAACACGAAACCAAAAACGAAGTTAAAACCGAAAACTAAAAACTGAAAAAACCGAAAAAATCAAGACCGAACAATTTTAAAAATCTAGAAACCAAAATATCGGGTTTTGGTTTCGGTTTTAAACTAAAACCGAACCAAATGCACGCCTATACAACACACAATAGCCCTCACCACCTGAAAAACCTTCAAAACAAAACACAAACACACAACACATAATCAATTCAAACCCTCTATTTTGACTTTATCGATCACTCAATCTAATCATTAATAGATTCAATTCACCACAACATTAAACAACAAAATCATTCATTCATATCATCTAGATTCTCTGTACATACACCACTAATCAAAATTCAAACACACACAGTAGCTGATCTTGTTGACTCCTACTTCAACTTCCAAAATTAGGGCTTGTTTTCGGTTTTTTCAATTTTTTGATCCGTTAGACGATGGCGCAATCTCCGTACAGAGTTCGATCGGTTGGGGATTACGTAGTGGGGAAACAGCTTGGGCGGGGGTCGTTTTCGGTGGTGTGGCATGCGAGGCATAAGATCGATGGGACTGAAGTCGCGATCAAGGAGATTGTCACTGGAAAACTGAATAAGAAGTTGGAGGAGAGTCTGATGTCGGAGATTGATATATTGAGGAGGATTAACCATCCTAATATCATTCGTCTGCACGATATGATCAAGGTATGAATCACTAGTGCGATTTGAGTGTTTTGTGGTTTTTGGTTTGGATTTTGGAATATAATAGATTGAATGATTGATTTCGTTAATAAGGATGAATCCTGTGGTTTTGGAACATTTAATGTTGTAAGGATCACCACTGGAGAACTGGAAGTTTTGGTGTTATTCGTAACTTGAGTTTGAAGTTTTTATAATCAATGTTTATCCGTTATATTGGGTTTGAGAGATTATATAAGTGAATCTAACCTGGTTGGGTGCATAAGAACTTAGGCAAATGCCTTTTTGGTGCATAAGAGTTGATCATATTTTTCAAGTAGCTTGTTCGGGTCTTTCATGGTTAATCTGGTGTTTGGTGTCTCTGGGAAGTAGCATATGCCACTTTTATGCGATAGGATTATGGTGTTTGATCAATGAATTGAGGAGGTATACCGATGGATTTGAATGTTATTGAAAAATGCATGAGTGAAACAAGTAATGTCATGAATTCCCAAATGAGTAATCATCTAGTTTGAGGATGAATTGTGCTAATGCCATGTCAAATCTGCATAGTATTAGCTTGGAACTTGAGGGTTATAATCCAACACTAAAAGTTTAAAACATAGTTTATAAAGCGTTGCTTTCTCAATGTAAGTTAAGAAAAGTTCTAAGCTTGTAAGGACCCAAAGTGAGATATTAAGAAAGGATGTATCGTGATTTATTATATCAAAGCTGTTTAAATCCATCATCCTTTCATTCTACTCTTCTTTTAGGGTTCCATCAGATCTTTTATATCCTCGTGAGAATCATCACCTCTTCCTCCCTCTATCTTTTGATTGCTTATTTCTTTCCCTGTTCATGTATACTCTGTTTGCTCATCTTCTTTGCATTTTATTCTCTCTTCACATTTTCTGTCCTTTGAGGTTCTCGCTTCTGCCTCTACTTGCTTAAATTGTTCATCCTTTTTCTTAAGGCTATATGCTTTTCCTCCATATAAACGTTCTTAAATCTGATGAACTAATAATTAAGATTGAAGGTAGATGATAGTAAGATGCCAACTTTCTATCATACCTTACTAGTCATTATATTAAACTACAAGAGGCTCCTTAAAATTATTTTTGAAGAAAGAAATGAAATTAGAACATTTTTGAAGTTGGTGTTGAAGTCTCATGTGTGTGAAATTAGGAACCTGGCAAGATACATCTTGTTTTGGAATACTGCAAAGGAGGTGATCTATCTATGTTTATTCAAAGATATCAAGGTAGAATTTCCAAATCAACATCAGCGCACTTAATGCAGCAGTTAGGTATCCGTCAGACCTTTTTTCCTTCTTAATGTTAAACACCGGTATTAGTGAGTGATTGAGCTTCTTATGTTTGTTTTTCTTACAGCTGCTGGCTTGAAAGTCCTTCGTGATAATCAAATTATCCATAGAGATCTAAAACCACAGGTTGGTGTTGGTTTATTGTTTGCATCATTCCGTCATGTCTATTTTATAAATTAACTTTCTATGCAATGGTCACATATAGTTACTTCTATGTATGAAAACATGGTTCATAGAAAGTTAACGTAAATAAGCAGAACCACCCTAAAAAGGATATTCGCTGTATCTTTGTATGACGCTAACGTACCAACTTTTTTTATTTTTCTTATGCATTGTGATATTTTATGTGTGTGCTTGATGATATTTATTCCTTTGCACAAGACATGGCTATGTTTAAGCCTTAGTTTTTTCTTAAAGCTTAAATGTTTAAATTTCTTAGTAAATGTCTATAGTTTTATGAATTATTGCCAACAAAGCTTGCAAATTAGGCGTTTAAGCGTTTTGTGTACATTTATACAAGCCCATTTTTGGTATGGAAATCATGTGATCGAGTGTTTGGGATTGCTTATCTTTTTAAAAAGTTACTTTTCAAAAGTTACTCCATTTAACTTTTCAAAATCTACTTTTCACCCCTTTAAAATCTACTTATTAACTTCTTCTATGTTTCTCAAACATACTTATTGACTTATTAACTTTTAATAAATCAAAAGTTGTTTAAAAACTTGATTTGCCAACACCCACTTTATTTGGGTTGGGAATTCACAAAGTTCCTAACTTGTTAGAAGCTTGAAGATTTTGGCTTTTCATGATTTGGTTTGCTTTCAGATTTTATATCGATGGTAAGTGACAGTGTGACACTAAGAGGCGTCTTAGGTTTTTGGATAAATGATGGTGCACAATTTTAAATCAATGCCGACACTAGTCAATGCACTGTGTGACTAGATGATTTAAATTAGCATATTCTAATAAAAATCATAGAGCTATTGATGGTTGCACTTATTGATGATGTTACATTTATTTGTTAGGCTATAGAGATGTTTTACAATTTATTCCATCTCAAATGTCAAGCTATTAAATTTGCATCATGACCTATGAGTTCCTTGCATAAATATGCTTGTAGTTTAGTTATGCGAAAACTTTGGTGCTGTTATAGGTTGGTTATTCATTTGTATATTCTTTCCATGTTTTAATGCCAAATAAAGATCCATATGAGTTTTGTTGTTAACATGATGATAAGTTGTAAAGTTATCACATAGTGGTTGTTTTCTAATTTTTTTAGTGAAATCAATGGAGATTCCATAAGCTGATATGATTCAGTTTGAAAGAACATCATGAATTGACGAGGTTTAAGAATCAAAATTACTTTGGAATTCTGAGTTATTGAACTCTATCTAGGACCCTTGTTCAAGTATTAGACTTTTGGGATCATAACAACCTATAACCTCAAGGTCCTCATCTGGTGCACTTATTTATCTCAATTTCAGCATTTATGTTTATTCCTTATATATCTTATCTGTTAAAACAGAATCTCCTACTCTCTACAAATGATAACAATTCAACATTAAAGATTGCAGACTTTGGCTTCGCGAGGTAATATAATCCCAGCTCTATATATCATCACGAGTCGTGCCATGTAGCTTAGATTGAAAAAATAATTTTATTATATTTGCAGGTCTCTGCAACATAGAAATCTTGCAGAAACCTTATGTGGCTCGCCGCTTTATATGGCACCAGAAATCATGCAACTTCATAAGTATGATGCCAAGGTACTGTTTTATCCAAAAATGCAAGGGATATTATACTTTATTTCTCTTATAATCTACCTCCTATAGTCCTATATTAACATAAAAATGGAAACACAGGCAGATTTATGGAGTGTCGGTGCCATTTTATTTCAACTTGTAACCGGGAGAACACCATTCACAGGAAACAGTCAGCTTCAGGTTTGTAAATCTTGTATACCATTAGTGTAAGGATTTCAGGGGCACAATATATTTCCCACAATGATTTTAGTTAACAATCTAATCGAATATTTGTTATGCATTATCATTTCGCACAGTTGCTTCAAAACATCATCAAATCAACTGAATTGCAGTTTCCTTCAGATGTGAAGGACTTAAGTCCTGAGTGCATTGATCTGTGTCGAAAACTACTGCGACAGAATCCAGGTATGTGTAACTTAATACTTTAAAATGTTAACAGAAATTATACAGGAAATGAATGGTGTATGTTAGAGGTGTCATGATGGTCAGGGTGGCTAATAGGTCATTTTGAGTGCCAGTTGAAACCTCCTGAGTTGGGTTGATTTAGGCACACTCACTTTTTTGTCTTTCAAAAAAATCATTTATGTTTGTTAAAATAAGAACTTACAGAAACAATGTTATTACAAATCTTTGAATAAAATGCTCTAGGAGGTTGCGTGCAACTAAAATACAGTTTGGATAAATTTCAACATGTTTGACATTTGACATGTTCACCATTTAGCTGTTGTTATATGAAATTATTTGACCTGTTGTAGATTAATCACCACCTGAATTGATCCACTTGTGAGTTGTGATATATCTAGGGTATGTTTGGATGCTGTAAGTATTAGCTGCTTAGGTGCAGCATCTTGTAAGATGACAAAATTTAGATGCAGTATATTTTATACGTTACAAGTTCAGATACATTATATGCTAATCATCAGTAAAATTGTGGATTATTGTCTTTTGTATAAGAGAATTGCTAAAATAAAGAATCAGATAAGTCTACCCTATAATATAATTAATAAAATAAATTACATGTTAAAGGTGAAGAAGATAATCATCTTGAGCTTAATTTCTGTTATATCTGATCTTGATTACTTTAACTCACAGTTGAAAGGTTGACTTTTGAGGAGTTCTTTTCGCACCCTTTCATCCAAACAAAACCTGATGAATTGTCAAGGTATTCTATAAGCTGAAGTCCTTTTTTCATTTATAAAAGCATTACATGATCCTTCTGCATGTTAAATATTGATTTTTTTTCCTGATATATATGCAGAGATAGGAGGCCACGAAGGGCTACAGATGGGTTTTCATATGCTAAAGGCCCAGCTTTCAAGAACTACAAAGACAATAGCCAAGAAGATAATCTAACATTTAGTCTTGATGATGATTTGAATGGTTCCGATGGAAGTCCACCTTTTATTAAGAGTTCACCTCTGAGATCTACTTATGGGTTTTCCCTGGATACTGAAATTGATAAAAGAGATGTGTCAAAAGACATGGAAATTTCTTCTAAGTATAGCCGTATCAAACAAAAACCAGATAATAATAGTTTTCTACCTGGAAATCGTAGATCATTAGGAGGAAATCTGAAAGAATCTTTGAGATCAATTGATCATAGACCTTTAACCACATGTTCCAAAGGTATGTTTCCATGTTTTCCAAACACAATCTCAATCATTTGGTTCTATGGATGTTAGAGTTGGCAAAAAATTAGCAGGTCAGGTTGGTTGGTAACATGTAATTTTGGTACTGGTTTGCCCGAAACTTGTCTCTTTTTTTTATCTAAATAATCAGTGTATCAAGTATGATTACAAAACAGTTTTAATTCAATAATATACTTATTAAAATAACACTTTTGGCGACTTTAGATGTTCAACCCATTTGACCGGGTACTATTTTAGCTATATTTTTATACGTTAGAGATAGTAAATTGGTTGAAATTGCCACTCCCTGATCGGATGTTAAACTTATTGATCCATGCACTTATGGATGGGTGAGTTAGGGTTGTGTTTTATCTCTAGCGCATCAAACAGGTAAATTTTTTTAGGAAAAGAAAAAAAATCGTTTCAAACAAGTGGAAAGTTGTCCAAAATTGTAATTTTTTTAATGTATAACACCTCTCATTCAAAAAATTGGACCATCAATGATATAATACAACTTTTTATTGCATTTCACATACTAATCATTCATAGAAAAAATCAGAAGTTCAAATCTAGCATGTTTGGAGTCAACCGAACCCGACTCATTTCTGACCATTTCCAACCTGTATATTTTGCCATCTCTAGGTTCTATGGATGTTAAACTACATTATATTTTCCCCATCTTCCACTAATAGACTATTGTTTTATTTAACCACACCCCTTCACTCACTTGCATTGAACAGTAGTGGATTCGTTAGAGTTGATTGATCAAGATTACGTTCTAGTATCTGGTCCCATGGGGGATGCATCTTCTTTAGCAAGTGTTTCTAAGGTGAGCCAAATAATGGCATCCAGATCACCTTCTAGGGACATTCATTCAACATCTACTGCACCTCTGCCCATCATCGGTGGTGGTGCGAGTATAATCTGTTCCACAGGGAGCTTTGAAAGTCAATGCTCCGCACCCACTGGGACCTCCCATGGATCAGTTGATATAATTGAACAACCACCAACTGACAGCATGTCAAGAATCAAATCATTGCATGGTTGTGCCTCTGCCATCTCGGAGCTGGTCAATGAAAAGGTATGTTTTAAATTTCCTTCACTGCACATTGTATTCAAGTTATATCTAACATCTATTTATTAATCCCTTTTATTTCTCATTAAAAACAGATCGAGGCGGGACACAGACTAGAAGCATTTTCAATACAGCTTGTGATCCTTGCAATATGGAAGCAAGCCCTGGATATATGTCATACTCAGGCTGCTTCAGCTATTAAAGGAAGTCCAATCCAAGAAACTACAACTTTCAACACATCTACCATGAAAGAACTTGATAGTCTTGATATCCAAGAATGTCTGGAAACTGCCAAGTCACCACAGGATGTTTGCTGTCATATTGAGAGAATATTTCTTAGTGAAGTTGATAATGCTGAAAAACTTGCCAAGGTTATAGAGCCTGGTATGCCTTATAGCACAATTAATGTTACAATTATTATACTTACAAAAAAAATTACATTGATAACTACACAAAATGTGTATAATTGATTAGAAGAGGATATATGTTAAGCATTATGAGAAATTAACGCTTTTCTCTCCTCCAGGAAATGAGGGGATGCCGGATGCAATGGAAACAATATTTCAGGCTGCCCTTAATTTTGGGAGAAATGGGGGTGTAAGTATCCATCTGTTTGCTTCTTAAGAATTACTTGCTATTTATGAATATAAAAAGATTTTTTTTTGCATAAAGTACCTGGCATACTTTCACTTTTGTTTATTTTTAGTCATTGTACTTACTTTTGATACATTTTGAGTGATTAAAAGATGGTTCTTGTTTCTTCTGGGTCATTATGCTGATTATTTGTACCCCCTCGGTTATTACGTAAACTTGCTGCAAAAGTTATTGTCTGGTTGGGGGTCATCATAAAAATACTCTGTAATGACACAGATGAGACAAAAAACCATCTTTTAACACCTTGAACATGCATAGAAAGTACAAAGACTAAACAATAAACAGCAGTGAAGATAATATTTTACTGTATGTGGAACTAATTTATCACTTAGGTAGAGTGATTTGAGTCTAGATAAATTGTGCTGTAGTGCTTGAACCTCATAGAATGAAAGTTGTGCCTTGCACTAGACTCGATCACTTAAGCTCTCGAAGAGAGCGATCTTAAAATGAACATAAATTATGTGGACCATGCGTAGTGAGTGTTTCGTATGAACTAGTGGAGACCAAAGATATCATATATTTGTGATGAACTAAAACTTTATTTTGAGGTCAACTTTGCTATGACACTTATATCTTTCATATATGGGTGTCGTGCTCTTGGCAGGTGGATGAGTACATGGGTTTTCCTGAAAATGCAGCAGTGTTGTATTCAAAAGCGGTGCGTTTGTTAACCTTTCTTCTAGTAGAAGCACCTTCACTGATTCTTAATCCTCCGTTCTCGATCACAAATTCAGATCGTTATAGGCTTAGAACATATATAGACGTTCTTAACAACAGACAGAGCCATTCAAGATCTCAGAAGATAACATTCCTCAAGAATGGTGCTGGCAGTCATCGCTTGAGCTGATTGTTGATATTCACCCCATGATTTGTAAAATTCTTTCATGTACAGCAAGTTATTCTTTGTGTGACTTTGATTTGAATATGATAGCAGAAAAAAAAAGAAAAGAAAAAGAAAAACAAAAAAGAAGTTGGAAGCTTGATTCTTGATTTGAAATTGGCTTGTTCATTATTCAGGCAGTTTCTAGCCTCTTATACTGGGTATTTATTTGGGTAACAAATTGTAATCATCTGCAAAGATACTTGAAAGTGATTGTATCATGTTGGTTTAGATTAAAAATTGTTGAATACATAGGTGTTATCAGGGTTTAGTTTGAGTTGTTTCCCCCAAGATCATGTTATTGATTATTAATAAATTAAGTTCATAAATGTTATTAGAGCAAACAAATTCATAAGTAAAAGGAATAAAGATAGCTTTTATTAATGTTTAGAAAACTTGTGTGTTTGGTTTTTTGAAGGTTTTAAAATGCTTTGATAGACCAGAGTTGTAATAAAGATGTCCTATGTTGTATTGATGATCAATTGATTGTGACACAGAAATATGAAATATGATTGATAAGAATATATCATCCATTCATCATAACTACATATGAACTTGTAATAATAACTTACATACATTCAAATGGGATAGGTATTAAATAGTTGTGGTCTTTATATTCAAATTCTGGTTTCATGATCTGTGCAATTTACTATTTACATGGATCAGAAGTCGTAAATATTTTGATTAAATACGAGGGATGAAATAAATTATTAATTTTATTGAAGTTATTAATTTATGAATGTTTTACTTTAATATAAAAAAAAAGTAAAAACCTGCTGTTAACTTTCTTAAAATGATTACTTTTCCAATACAACGATTCAACTGCTATAAGTAACGGAACTTCGTTTAACGGAGCTAACCCCAAATTTCAAACAACCCCACCCTCAAATACACCGTCATTTGCACGCTATTATTAGGGTTTTTCAGGGGTTTCTTCCTCTGCAATCTTCATTCCCAATTTTTTCGTGTGTTCTTCGATCCCAACTGTTGACCAATTCTCATCGCACGAGTTGCTGTTGATGGAAGCTCAAGTAGGGATGTCTAATCACGGCGGAATCGTTGACGGCAGCACCACCGTGAAGTTTCTGCAAAAGCAGCAGGCGGTTGCGGTGGCGGTGTCGCCGTCACCTTCGCCACGTCATCAACAGTCGGCGGAGATTGGGACGGTGCCGCAGCTTCTCGCCGGAGGTATCGCCGGAGCTTTTAGCAAGACGTGTACGGCTCCACTCGCACGCCTCACTATTCTGTTTCAGGTAATTCCATCATTATTCACTTGATCGTTGTAATATTTTGATAATTATATGATATAAGTTTAATTTGAAATGAAAATTTGACAGTGAACCTGGAGATCTTAGAGTTTAAAGTTTTTAAGTACAATTTTCGAATATCTCGCTTCTTTTTAGAAATTTTAGTGATACGTTTTTTAAACTGAATGTATAAGATTACAGACGTAATGTCTTTTTGTCTCAACATATATCATGCGAAACGACAAATATAATATTCTCTACAAAATTTGGATTCATTTTGTGAAAGTAATGTTATAGTTAAGGTTGCATATGTTCTAAGGTTGTTAAAAGATATGGAATTTGATGATGTATGAGGATTGTGAAATGTGGGAAGGAATATGAGCTTACCCCTTAGATGAAGTGGTAATCACAATTTATAAGATCTGTAAAAGAATTAAGATTAATTTTATCTTGATTAGGAGAAAATAAAAAGTCATTTAGCTCGCTAAGTGTTGGTTTGGAGAAAGAATGTTTACTTTGGTGAGTAAGTATGAAGCTTTATAACTACTGATCTGTATTTCCTGTAAAATCAGAATTTAATCTCAACTTTAATTTATATACTCGTTCGGGCTTTTTTAAAAACCCGTACTACTGTAATCTTTACATAATGGTCAATGTTGTGTTGCATTCTGCAGTTGCAAGGTATGCATTGTGAGGGAACACTATTGAGCAGGCCTTGCATATGGAAAGAGGCATCACGTATTGTTAATGAAGAGGGCCTTAGAGCCTTTTGGAAAGGAAATCTGGTTACTATTGTTCATCGCCTTCCTTACACAGCAGTTAACTTCTATGCCTATGAGCAGTACAAAAACGTGAGTGTTTTTCTCCATTTATTTGGTTTTAGTACGATAAATGTGTTGTGCTGTTCATGATGATGCTATATGGTATATAATATAGATCATGGTGTATCACCATTAACATGTTTCTCTTTATCATTTTCAGTTGCTGAAGTCAATTCCAAGTATCGGAGATAACAGTAGAAGTGCAGCTGCAGATGCTTGTGTGCATTTTGTAGGTGGTGGTATGGCAGGAATAACAGCTGCTACTGCCACATATCCTTTAGATCTCATCAGGACACGTCTTGCAGCACAGGTGTAAACTAAACACCTCAAATTTTATTATTACTATTCTTTTTCCTAATTGCAGTCAAGTTAAAGTATTATTGTTTTTGTAGAAACATGCAATACACTCAGCTAGATGTTATTTTATCAGTGTTCTAAAAAGCATTAGGCGGATCTAGGCTAAGCGGTCGATCAACTGCCTAGTGCTTAATTGGCGGATCTAAGCTAAGCGGTCGATCGATTGCCTACTGCTTAATTGGTGGATCTAGGAGGTCACTCCTACTCCTAGTGCTTAATTGGCGAATGTAGGTGGTCAATCAATTGCCTACTGCCTAGCGCGTAATTGGTTAAGCAAGGATTATTTGAATGTTTGAATTACCCATCCTTTTATCCATATAATCACAATATGTGAAGTATATACTGTAAATTAGCAAATTATTGTTAGTCCTGATAAAAAACAGTTAAAACAGTTATTTAACAAGCTCTTTTGTACTCATATTATATTGTAGCAAGAAGTTGGGTTTCTTCATCAGAAATCTTGACAAAATACAGTTGGTTTTTGTAATTTCTCTTCTCTCAATCATATATGTTTGAGTTGTATCATAGCGAATAATTCTTCATTGGCCACTTGAAATCATAATTTGCAAGACAAAACTGATATGCGGAAGATGAGCTTTGTGCTCAGAAGATGAAATCACAACTCAGAACTTGCAAATGGAATTTGTTGTAGCAGGTAAGTTCAACATGCCTGAGTTAAAACACTTAATTTTTCGTTTTGTTTATAATCAGGGCACACAGCCCCGCTCGTCCGCTTAATCTGGTTTTTAGAACACTGATTTTTATCTAATTTATGTTAGTCTATGTTTGTTCTTGTATCTTATCCACTTAACTCCTGTGCAAACCTCAATCTTACATTTGTTTATTCTGTCGCAGAGAGGCACAATATACTATAATGGAATCTGGCATGCCTTGCGTACAATTTGTAGAGATGAGGGTGTTTTTGGCTTGTATAAGGGACTTGGACCAACCTTATTGGTAATCTTTCTTTACTGTGCTACTGTTTTGAAACCTTTTGCTTACGAATGGGTTGATTTTAGTTTTGCTTTCCTTCAAACGAATCAAATAACATAAATTAACTTTAAAAGGGGAAAGGGTAAAGAATAGCTCGAGCAAGTTCAAAATGACGTAACATGAAGTTAAAAGGGAATGGGTCAAACGGGCTAAAAGTTGCCCAAAGTCTAATTTAATGCTCACAAACCACCTTGTTTAGACTTGTACTCAACCCACCTACCTTAAATTGCAGCCCCTCCTTTTCTTTTACCCGTTACACCTACTTACATCCATTTATGATTTGTGCAGGGTGTTGGACCAAGTATTGCTATTAGCTTTTCTGTTTATGAAACTTTGCGCTCATATTGGAAATCTCATAGGTACACACACTCCAATACTCCATGCTCGTCAACCAAGAAATTAAATGGTTATTTACATGATAGTTAATGTAGCACATCAACACCACATCATCAAAAACTGGTGCCACGCAACTACTTATTTGGTAAAAATAAAAGTAAGCTACATGTAATGAAAAAAACATTTTTCTGTTTATACAATAACAAAAAAGTAAAAGTAAGTTACATGCTGTTGTGATTATCACCCAGATTAAGTTGCATTTTTTTGCAACTCAGTGTTAATACCTTCATGTATCCAATGATAGGCCCAATGACTCCACTGTCATGGTCAGTCTCACTTGTGGCAGTCTTTCCGGCATTGCCTCTTCAACAGGTAAGCATGTGCAATAGTAATAACATCTAGCAAATAATGGCGGTGATCATCTTGAAATTTCTTGATTAAACCACTTTTGGTATAACTATTTTTCTTCGACAGCGACATTTCCTTTGGATCTTGTAAGGAGGAGAAAACAGTTGGATGGAGTTGGTGGACGGGCGCATGTTTACAACAGTGGCTTACTTGGGACACTTGGGCACATCATGCGAACCGAAGGGTTACGTGGTCTCTACAGAGGGATTCTTCCAGAATATTACAAAGTTGTTCCTGGTGTAGGAATTGTTTTCATGACATATGAGACACTGAAGAAGCTTCTGTCTGAACTCTGAACCACCTTTCTAGGTGAGAGCGTTCAGTCTTGATGTTCCATATTTTTCTTTATAGTTGCAAGTCTTCTATTTTCTTCGGTCGTGCCAAGAAGATGATCAGTTTTTTTATAATGACACAAGAGCGGGATTATGTTATGGTTTTTGTAGGTTACTTGCTATAGAAGCAGGTTATGCTGTCATTATTGCCCAAAGTTAGAATTCTTGTGTGTACAGGTCGTGTTCTGGAAATGATCGTCTCAATTCTGAATCATTTGTGTTTCGACTTTTGGATGTAGAGCCGAAACCTGAGTTTTAATGGTATATTGTTTTTCCCCTTTCATGGGGTTTTTGAATGCTTATTTGTTAAATTGACTAACCACTCAAATCTAATAAAATCAATCCATTTATTTTGTTTGGTTGATGGTTTGGAACTCAAGCAGGTTGTGTAACCGAACGGGCTATTTTTACCTATGTTATGGTTATAGTTTTTTGAATACACAATTCCTAGATCAGTTATAGGTGCATGAGATGTCTCAAATTCAAATCACTTGAGCTACAAAGATGTTTATGATAAAAGCGTTAAAAGTTAGTAAAGTACTCAAAAAGCGATTCGGAAAATGTTTTGTAACTCTTGTATTCAAATCTAGTCCGACCAGTGAACAAGTCCCCAAATTAATTGTTGTCCATCAAAACCGGCCAGCCCCAACCGACCTATATATGTGCTCCATTTCCAGTCTGGACATGGAAATATTGTTAATGAGCAAGATGCGGAATAGATAACTCATTAATATATTTAACATGCTTGTGAAAGTAGTTTTACACTCTTATTCCATTATAACAAATATTTTTAATAAGATACACACCAAACTATATGAAATACTAGTGAATAGATATCCCTATTAAACAGGTTTGCAAGTTTATTTGTATCAAGCTCTAGTCTCAGGACCTTCACTTTGGTAGCAATCAGCCACAGCCACTCGAGTTTTCTTCTGCACATTCTTATACGAGTACCGCCTCGTTACAAACACATACACGCATAGATTCAATGCAGTGATCATGGCCAGTAACAAATAGAAGTAGTCAATACGACTACTGTTCAAATCTTTCCCAAACCAACTCTTCCCCGACACTTTCGTAGTCGCCCGATCAACAATTGTGATCAAGAAACTACTCAAGAAGTTTCCAGCCCCGATCACGCTTAGGTACAATGCAATCCCTAAGCTTCTCAACGAATCAGGGACTTGATCATAGAAGTACTCTTGAAGTCCAACCAAAGTGAACCCATCAGCAATTCCTATAATTATGAACTGTGGCGCTAACCAGAACACACTCATGCTGGCTGAGCTATGTAAAGAATTGTTTTGCACAACGGTTAGCCGCTTTCTTTCAACAATGGCGGAAATGATCATTGTTGTGATGGAAAACACCATTCCAATTCCTATTCTTTGAAGGATGGTGATGCCTCTTTCGGTTCTAGTTATCCTTCTTAGCAAGGGGACTAGTATTCTGTCGTAAACTGCTACTGTAAGGATCATTCCGCATGCGCTTAGGCTAAAGATTGAGGCTGGTGGGATGATGAACCCATGGGTAATGCCGCGGTTCAGTAACACGCATTGTTTGATGAAGAATGTCGTTGATTGTGCTATGCACATAGCAAAGGGTAGTGAAGTTAGCCATATTGGGATCATGTTCAAAAGTAGTTTCATTTCCTCTACCCTTGTTACCGTTGATAGTCTCCATGGATGTTGTTGTTTCAAATCTTGTTCTTCTACTATTGCCGCTTTATCAAGAAACCTTTAAACGGGAAAATCATTAGTAGGAACACATAACGTAGTTAGGCTAACGATTAAGCTAAAGTACAGACTGTTTAAACTGTGAAAATAGCACAGGAAATTTGCTTACTTGAAGGTTTCTGTGTGGCAAAGTAGCCTTTCTTGACCTTTTTCTGATCTAGACACCTCATGCAACTCATTGTGGTTAGAAGGGTAAGGTAGATTTCTCTTAGAAAAGGCTGCAACACATACTTGTACCATTGGTTTTAATGGGCTTCCAGGCTTTCGATATCGATAAAAAGGTCGACCGATGATGAAGATCACAATCGAACAAGCCATTACTATGGTGAGAATGATATCTGCTTGACCCCAACCTACTTGATCTTGCATGTAGACGATAAGAGTTACACCGAGCAATAGTCCAGCACAAAGGGCCACATTCCACCAGTTGAAGAACGACATCTTCTTTTTGCGTTCTTCTGAATGATCATCATCAAACTGATCGGCTCCAAAGCTCTCTAACGAGGGTTTGTGGCCACCGGTGCCCAGAGATATCAAATATATTGCAGTAAAGAACATGATTTTATGGATCTTCCTTGGTTCTAAACAATGGCTGTTACTCGCACAAGGTTTTAAGCTCGAAATCATACTAGACATCGTTAAGAGAATCAAACCCTGTAGTCAATAAATTAATGAATGATCATAAATCACATGATCTTGTATGATAAGATTAAACTTGTGTTATTTGTTCATGTTTTCTTATAACCTAGGACGGATTATTTGATTGTATACTAAGTTGCAAACAAATAATATAGCTAGAGTTATCAGATATAGCGTTGTTTTAACTCTAGTTAAGTTGATCTTTACAATATATAAGTAAACGATAGTACATTATAAAGTTGTATTCAAGGTACAATAACATGAAAACTTGAGGTACCATGAGATAGATGATTGACGATAAAAGAACAGTGAAGAAACGTCCCAAGTAAGCATCGGCTAGAAAGCCTCCAAAAAGGGGCATTAGAGTCGTTACACCGACCCATTCGTTAGCACTTTTAGCCGATGTCTTCAAATCTTGATGGAGAACTTTAGTAAGATAGATGATTAAACTTGTTGCAATCCCAAAGTAACTTAACCTCTCTGCAAACTCAATTGCTGCAAAACATTGATATTATAAATGATATAGAATTAGCTATTATATTCTTTAAACCAAAAACCCTATAACCTAACAAAACTTAGGATTTTGTTCAACTTTCAACTTCATCACATTACTAGAAACGATACATCATCAATTTATTCAAATAGAAGAAGGTTATAACTAAGTGTTTAAATCTTTATTAACGTTCAAAGTTTTGCTGAAGTAATTTTATTCTAAAAAATGTTATACTACTTTTACAAGTTGTAATTTATATTTTTGTATGATACGAGGAATCACTATCTTTTGGATTTTTGGTAGATCATTCTCGTGACCAATCAAAATCCAACTTTTACACTGTGACCCTTTTGACTTTTTTTATTCATGGAAATAATAAAATAATAAATTCGTATTAATAAATTTTTATAACTTTAGAATAAAAGTTATTGTACTTTGAAAACTTTGACATCAAATATTCAAATGACACTGAGTATTGTACCATTTAGATCATTGGCCAATGATTTGGTCTTTTTTTTTATTTAAAAAAACGGCTTCAATATTCCAAAGCTGCAAACAAGTTAATTAGAGTTGGGATAATCTTGGTTAAGCTTGTGGTCAACTTGTTTAACTTAAAGAGTTTGAGTTTGTTTCGTTTTAAACTTTACATTTAAATCTCAAGTTTTACAGTTTATTCAGAGTAATCTTACAACGTTGGACTCAATATAAAACCTCATAAAATAAGATCTTTTTGCATGTAACAAGTGAGAATGCAGAACAAAACTAGTATCATTACCGATAATGAACGAGGACGCTTTCCAAGCACCAGTGGAAGCACGAAGAGGTGTTCGACCTCTATGATCGAACGAAGAATCATAAACCCACTTTTGTTCATCAATTTCTACTTCTTGAGCCTTTTCAAGATGCTCCATCTGCATCACTTGCAAAGTATAGTGATGCAAAGTATGTATTAAGGTTATAATAATATTGGGGAAGAATATGTGCTTTCTTAATTGTGGTAACCTTTTGTTTTTGGTTTGTTTATATAGTAGATTCTGCCTTATCTTCGCTTTGTAGTGGGTTAGAAATTTCTGTACTGTCACTTCATGTTTAGTGGTGAACCATTGATTACTATAAGAGGTGATAATTTCATTAGTTTATTTTTTAACTTATAAGTGATTTGATTTAATATATATTTTACTTTAACACACTAGATGTGAAAAAAAAAACTAAATATAGTAAAACCTATCTATATATAGATTTAGGTTGAATAAATGTATTTGATAGATAACATACTTTATATGTAATATATTTATCCTTAAGTCTACAAATACCATATAGCTCGGATAAATGACACCTATGTATAGTTTTTGATAACATCTAACATCTGAAACATAATCGTGCATTTACCATTAAAAAAATAAAAAAACAGTTTGAGTTATGAAATTGAATGTTAAAAATGGTTGAAGTGGTTAACGTCATTACCTTTGTTAAAAGAATGAATGTTGAAACCCTACCTTTGACATTACTACAAATCTATACACTATGGAGTACGATTCAATTTTCTAAAGCCCTACAAGTAAGCATCTTCTACCGAATAATCTAGTCTGCAATCGTTGACAGATGTAAGACAAAAGTCCCAGAAAAGAAAAACAAATTCTTAAGAGGAATCGGTGATATTCAATGTGTTTTTTTATTACAAAACAAGCCTTTGTTTTTTTTTATAATATTTGTTTTGTTTGATGTAATGTTTTCAAAACCGGATCGGATGTCGAACCGGACGCCTTATCGGTTTGGTGGTCGGACCGGTTGGACCGGACTTAACTATATTTATATATGTAATTAAATATAAGTAATTTATATATGTATTTTATAGTTATATATAAAATTTAACTATATTTGTATATCCAACATACTAATTTATAGTTTAATACCCAATAAAAAAACCAAAATTGGTCCGAATCGATCCGGTTTCCGGGTCTGACTAGCGGTTCGGGACAAACCAGCCGGTTCGACCACTAAAAAACGATCCATACCAAACTGGACCGATCCCCGATCGAACCGGCCGGTCCCATCCGGTCTCAAAAACACTGGTTTGATGGGATATTTCTTTTGGGCCTTTTTATTTGTTAGTTGTTACCTTTAAACTTACTTTTGTATTTAAACATGTTGACATTCTTGGATGATTCATTTTCTTCCACCATGTTCGTTTGTAAAGGTCTAGTCATGTTTTTTTACTTAAAGTTTGTCATCCTTGTAAGCCATCAATGACTTTTCAATTCTAAAGTGACTGCCTAGTTGAACCAGAGTCATTTCTTTTTCTTATGTTTCAAATTATGTTTGAAATCTTTCCAAGAAGGAGACAATTTGTCAATGATACAAGAAACTGAGATAGATTCGTTCATTTTCATATCATGTTGAATAAATTGTCTTAGAATTTTTAACAATTCATTGTACTGTTGCATGACAGTACTTGAATCCATCATCTTATAATTTATAAAATTACTACCTACAAAATTCTTACTAGAAGAATCATTTGCCATATGTTTGGAGTCAAGGGAACCCCACAATTCTTTTGTAGATTCAATATTTTGATATGTAACAAATAGGAAATCAGACATATCGTTTAAGATGTGACTATGACAGTGTAGTCACTGTTCTTCCACTTGCATCACCTCCTTGTTTGTTTCAGTGTCTCGTTTTCCATCGAATCTAGCATGGGGATATTCAAAACATATACAACCTTTGAAGTAGTCAACATAAAATACATCTTCTTCTGTCATATTCAAAAGTCTTGTCATTCAAACTTATTTAGTTCTACATGCTTATTTGTTATGTCTTTCATCGAGTCACCACTTGTCATCATCAACAGTAAACTTGTTTCAATATTTGTAGATGATTTGTAATTTAATGATAAAAAACTTAGACGATCGGAAAGTCTTGAAGCATTTTCAGATTAAAACAATTTGGGGGTTCAATCAAACTTTCAATCGGACAAAGTGAACCAAGAACAAGTATGAAGTTTCGAGTGAAATTTCATGAACTAGAAAGAATTGATAAATTCGAATATGAACATCTGTTTCAAGGCAGGGTTTCCAAATGCTTGGGGGTTTCACCCCTAGAGAGGTTCTAATACGAGAATTACAATAAACTCAAAAAAGTGCGCACTCTGCGTTCCTGACTTGTTTAACTCATATTATAATCATATTGATCAACTAATCAAATTAATTACATTAAAATATCTAACAAGCCCCTACTCAAATGGTTCTTGACTTAATTGATGCGGCCTATTGTACATTGAGAAGTATGACCTCTAGAAGCAAATGTGTAAGACCTAACTTCTTGGCACTTTTATCGAAGAGAATTTAATTATTTATTTGCAATTTTATTACTTTTATGTATTGTTAATTGGTTATTGGATCTAATTGGCTAGCAGATAAAGTTTAATAGTTTATAGTTTATTTTCTCTATAGATTCTTCATTGTTTTAGGTTTCGTAGTTTATAATCGTTTCAGACAGCCTTTTGAATAATGACAGACTTATGGACGATTTCAAGATAACTAATTTGAACATATTATACAAAATAATTTTAAAAGGTCAATAGCAAAATGAATCATTTCGTTGCGAAACTTGTATCGTAACCAGACCAAATACTTTTGTTGTATATTTCAGAGACCATCACAATATTTAGTTTAAACAACACGATACCTCATGAAATAAATGTTCTAGTGGATGGTTAATTCTATTGCCATCAACAAGAACTCTTTCAACAGTAATTTAGTTACCATTGATGCTTAGTTTTTATTGAAAATATTTCACTTATCCACTCATTGCTTATATCTTTTTGCTGATTACAGTTGTTGATTGGTGGATTATTATTGATAATCAATATAGACCAACTAACCACTACATCATAACTATTTTTCAAAAACTTTTAATTATAAAATCAAATTAACTGGCTAGAGGAGAAACATTTTCCAAAGACTTTCATCGTATCAAAAGAGAGACCTTCACAACATGCTCAACTTTAGACCCATCTGGGACGGTGCCCCAGACCCCTGCCGGTGCCCCAGACCCCTGCCTAAGGGCTTTCCCCTTGGACTCCGCCAGAGGAGTCATTCCTATGAAACCATAAAGCACGTCGATGCAAAAAATTAAATTAGTCTCTAACAAATGTGCACCTTACAACTCTTAACTTATGTCGTTGTTTAGCTAACTTACCTTTGATCTTAAGTAAATCCCAAATAAATAAAATAATATAAAATACTAAAATCAACAATATTGTTTACTTCTAAAATTTTGGTATTTAAATTACGAGAGAGTGATTTTGAAGAAGTAATCGATACAAACACATTTATATAATATTAATTATCAACTTTGGTATGCTTAATGGGTTGTACAATGTATTTAATTGGTTGTATTTATGTCTATCTTTTTCTTAAACTTTAACTTATTTTAATTTTAACTTACTACTTTCATATTTAACAATTTGGCCCTAATATATTATTTTATTTTCATATTTAATCCCCATATTTTACAATTTTTTTGTTTTGTGTTTCCGAATAAATTTGGCAGTAATAATCACTGCACGTGTGTGTGAATCAACATTCGTACCCTTATATTTTTCCCGTTTAACGACCCTGTCGCAACACGTTGATTTTAGATCGACTTACTTATTATTTAACATGTTTTACGTTTTGCTTACGTGGTTTAACATTTTTACGCTTACTTTTCATTTAATTTTATTATTTTCGTTTTTTATTTCTTTTCTATTACGAGTTTTTCCGGCGTCGGTGGTTACTTACGGTGGTGTGCCATTGGTACTACTTAACACGGTTTTACGTCCCCGCCGCAACGCATGGGCTTAATACTAGTTAAAACTATTTATTATATAATTTTTGTTTCTCAATACATATTTGGAAATCAAAACAACACTGGTAAGAAAATTGGCGTCACTACAATAAAATCATACAGATCGTACGCGAATGCATATTAAACCTTTCATATAATTTAGTTACATAAGTTATACTGTTGTAATAATGGTAGAATTATAATTCTCGTAGCCACGTGAATCACATGTTAATATTATGTATATGTAATTAAAAAACATGTTTCAATCGGCATAATACACCTCTACACTTGCCGGCAAATAAAGAAAAGCAAGAATACTTTTATATTGTTATCCACTAACAAAAAGTTTTATTGATTTAACGTGTATATATTTTATATTTACACTAATCATCGTGTTCGTCCACCCACACAAACATCTGATAAATATCGACATACTTTTTATCAATATTTTCATATTTAAAATGAAACACACTCTACTTTCTTTTGATTTTTGCTATATTTATGAGGTATTGAATGACGACAATAGTTTTTTTTTAACATCAATACCTAAATAACTTATTTGTGGCTCCTAAGCGACACACGCGAAACTGTATACCAACACCTCACGTCGCTCCTTTTTAAGTTAAAAAGTACTCTAGATGATACAAAATGGTTTTTCTCTTCATCAAAACGGGATATCAATGGTTAGATTTTTAAAGTTTGATTGTGAACTCTGTATAATATAACTAAATCTATTAATTATATTAGTTCAGTCGTTTACTATTTTATATAATATTAGAGCCATCCTAGGCTCTATATCATCCTGTCACACCACCACAAAAAAATAAAAACCATAGTCGTCACCTCTTGAGAAAAACCCTAGACAAGGCGGCGTGTCGTCATTGCCGCCGCCACCCTGTCCGGCCATCATTCGCTTTTTTTAAAGTTTTCTATTCAATTTTAGTAGCTTTCTTTTATGTTTCTCTTTTGATATATCTTTCCAATCGAAGGTCATAGCCTTCTATTCCGTTGCTTGCGGTCGACTCTATTTTGTTGACTTTGATCATTGCAACCTTGTGATCGTATTTACATGCAACCTTACGATCTTATCTTCCCAATTTTTTAAACCGCTCATGGTTGCTGATCTCAACCAATCAAGCTACGGTCAGAACAAATTTCCTTCTATGATCTACGGATCTCTCCACTATTTCTTGTCGTAGACGGACCACGAGCATTGGCTTTGACCTCCTCTGCCCGATTTTTAATTACGAAGAGATTTTTCACCGGGTTTAGGTCTCTTGTTTCGGATCTAATATCCCATCTTAATTTTTTTCTTTCTTTTGTTCAACCAGGATTACGATCCCTAGTCCCGGAAGCCCGAAGAACACCGCATGGCCTCGGTCAACGACCTTTGGTATGACATACAACCGCACAACCACGGTCGCTAGGTCTTTATTTCTTTTCTTTTGTTCTTGTCGGACCACGGTCCCTTGCCATCAAAGCATGCTGCTGACCATGGTTACCGGCCTACATTTGACATATCGTCGCACAACCTCGGTCGCCAGGTTTCCATTTTTTTTCTTTTCTTTTGTTTTTGCTGGACTACGCTCCGTTGCCGCCGCAAGATTTTGAATTGAAGATTGCAATAGTTTGGATTGAAGAATTTTGATAGAATTTGTAACCGTGATCGAGACAATATTTTTATTGTTCTATGTTTATTTTTATTGTTTTCCAGTTTGAGCGTACGATTCGTTGTCACTCTAACTACGGGTGATTATTAAACTTTATTATTATTAAAATTATTAGTATGCACTCACGGTCCGAATATATTTCTAGGATTTCATTATGAACTCTATATAATGTAACCAAATATATCAATATAATGCACTCACCTATCTCTCCATCAAAAACTCTCTTCACATGATGTTCGAGTCCTAATTTTCGAGCCCTACGTGACCGTTCTGTTCAAGTTCTTAGCAACAATTCTCTCATTAGAATATTAGATTGAGGTTTTTGTTTGATAAAGCAAATTAATGCTTCTTCTTCAACATTTACCAATTGGTTGAAAAAAAATGAAATTAATATTAGAATGAATCCCCTTAAATTTCATTATGCAAATATATATGATTTTATTTTCTAAGTTTTAAAGGAATTTAAACAAGGGAATTGAAGTATTTGATTCTTGCATCATTGCCAGTGTCATCGCCATCACCTCGGCCACCACCGCCCCATCCTTCGACTCTAGGTGGCAGCGGTGAAGGTGAAAGTGATGATGGCATGGTGGTTTGTTGAGCGGGAGGTGGTGATAGCAATGAGATATTCTAGTTTTGTTTATTAAACATATACAAAATTAACAAATTATAACTTTAATTTTATATATTATAGTTCTTTCAAATTTCAAACCTCTAACAAGTTTAATTCCAAACCGATATTTTAAATTTCATATATTTCATAAATAGAAGCAATCACCTTCTTAGTCCTACTTATAAAATACTAGGTTAGTATATCGTGTATTACAGGGGTTGAATAAATAAAATAATAAATAATTAGTAATAAAGATTTATGAATTATAAAACCATGTTTAAAGATAAAATATGATTATAATTACATATGAATAGCTATTTCAAGTAAATAAATAATATATAAGTTATAGATAGATAGATATATAGATAAATAGATAGTCTATAAACTTATTTATTAAACGGATTATAGTTAGTAATAAACACAAAAGTTACAATACAATATTTTTAATATAAGATATGTATAAAATTATATATACATACTTGTTCAAGAGATAAAATAATTATATTATTTTTAAATCTCTTATCTAAATAATTTCATTTTTAAATATTTGTTTTAAGAATTTCTTATAAAAATTTATTGTTTATTAAAAATTCAAGTTTCTAATTATTCTGGTTGTTTTAATAAAAATGCTTTTAGAAAATTCCATATTTTTTATAATTATTTAAAAATGACTAATTTAAAAATATTTTATTTTAAAAGGTTTAATGTTTTAGTAAATATATGAATTTTAATTTTCTTAATAAAAAATTATATTTAAAAACATAGTTTGATTTTAAAAAAATATAGATGAAAGAGAAAAAAAATATTAATTGACCAAATTAATTTTTATGAGGGAGAAATTGTTTGAGTGTTTAAATTACTTTGATATCATTTTGGAGGAAAAATAAAGTAAGAATGTTTAGAAGAATGACAAGTGTCAAAAAAGTGGTTTAAGAAGATAACAAATGGTAAAATAAACCTTTTTTTATTAATATGTATAGATAAGCGATCTATATATGGATTATTTTTTATGAACACAGCATATCATCAACTAAATGTTAATTGGTGTTTGCTAAGCTTGTTATTGGGTATGACCCGACTTGGATCATAACGTACTAACCACATCAATGCTCTATGTGTCTTGGGCATAAAAGATCCAACAATCTCCCACTTGCACAAGATTCATAGAAGATTGATGCAAGCAGTAAATACCGCCTAACAACGGTTTACTACCCTTAATACGCATGACTAGAAGCCATTCAATAACATCATCCCCTTCAAGTACCTAACTTGAAATGATTTAGGTG
>BJCM01061681.1:0-22584 GCA_018326385.1 Flaveria bidentis
TATATAAACACATAATATATATGTGTATATATATTTATCAAAAGATGGGCACATGCATACGTAAGATATGTATGTATACATATATTACACATAAATATCTATAATTTATATATATAATAAATATCATAAAATTTATTCATAAACTAATTTTGCCTAACCTTATTTTTAGGGTCGTCACATTAAGTCATCGGAATCAAAATAAAAGATAAGCGCAATCTCATATTTTAACAAATAAACAATTATACAAAACAATAAACCAAGGGGTCAGATTGTTGTCTTAATGTCTAAGGAGCCCTACTGAAATGGATCAAAATAGTCCAATCAAATATACGGATCACAATTGACATGGTCCGTGAGAATTTAAACTTACACATCAGTCAAAAGAAGACCAGCTAAAGAATTTAAAGAACCTTTTAACTATTGCTCTGCACATGACATCTAAAAATGAAAGCATAATGAACTATTAAGTTGCAACCATATTTGACACCAATTGTTTATAATGAATTATTAAAATTTTAGAAATTTTTTTCTTTTGCAGCTTTAGGGAAATCAAGGTGAACTTATACTATACTGTTTTGACATGAACCTCTCTGACCACCCTAAACCACCCATGTTGGCATCTTCATTTCGGTTAACCTAATCTGCCCTAAATTGTAAAATGTCCTTGTACAGAACTTACATCTTGTTTATCCAACACTTGTATCATTTAATAAAGCAAATAAAAAAATTTAGGGAACAAAAAGGCATGTTACAAACAAATAAAACTTACATAAACAACTTATTATTGCAAGAGCATGCACAAACAACGAGATACATTTTAAAAAGATCTTTTCATTTGATATTTATTAGAAGTAGAAAATTTCGGATTAAATTTTATAGGTCTTTAGAAAGATTAGTTATTCGGGGCCCTTCAAATAATATTCTTTGGGATTCTTTACATTCTCAAAACAGTATTTTGTATAAGTAGAACTTGTTAACTGACTGATCTGCACATGACATTCAGAAATAAAAACATTATTACAGTTCCACACATATTTATGAAAAAATTACTAATAATTGAAGAAAATAAATTTACCTTTCCATCTGAGAAGTCTGCTTTATAAACACGACCTAAAGAACCTTCACCAATTATATTGTCTTGAGAGACAGTTTGTTTCCGTTTGAAAAGTTGCAACAGCGTAGGTTATAGGGGATTCCGCTCCCTTGTAGATCCATTATTCCCTCTTTCAAAAGTTGAGTTTTTTGCCGGTGGGTAATACCCTCTGCTTTTGCATTTCTGTATTACTTGCATACAACAATTAAAAAAACACTATTGGGAGGTTAAGAACCCTTTCTTATTAACAATACCATCTTTTGAAAGGATCTCATTACATACACATCAGTCAAGGAGGACTGGAAGACCATGAACTCAGGGAGTTGGCTAGATCTCATGTTCGGTTATTTATATGAGAGATCCCTGCAAACAAATGGTATTCATCATCACCAAAAATAACAACAAATAAAATGGTTAAGCCCCCAATAAGACCTCTGCAAGTAGACTAACCTGATTGGGACGGAAACTGAAAATAGGTTTTACAAACCTGTTATGAACTCATAGTTAAGCCTATTTGATTTGAGACCTTTCGTAGGACCTAAAAGAATGGGTGGAGAATATGGAAACTAAAATTTGTACTAGAATGAAACTAAATTTTTGAATAACAAACAACCAATCAACCAACCCAAGTCTTACCTCTATCCCATAGGATAAAGAGGTCGTTCCCAGGAAGATCCCCAACTCACATGGACTGAACATGTCATTAGCACTTTAATGATTCTGCTCCGATGGTTGAGCGGGTCAACAGCAGTAAGGGGTTTAGTTACAGCAGATTAGGTTGTTTTTGCTTGTGTGTTAGTTGTTTAATGTTTGTGGATCATTTCTCTGTTTTGTAGGAAAAGTACGTGCATATCTTTTGATTCTTTGACTATTTATTTTTATAGTCTATGAATGAAACACATGTTCTTGTGTGTCTTCAAGCAAATATTCGTTTCTTCTTTACAGAAAATTACAGCTATTTGTTCAGTGAGTTTTGAGTCTATAATTAGCCAGATTAGGGGCTGAACCAGCAGTAAGAGCATCTAAATTACACCCCAAATCGACCTAAAGCATCTAAATACTCCCTGATTTCATGGTCAGTCATCTACCACTTCCAAGAAGAAAACAGAACATTTATTTTATTTATTCTTTTATGTCTACATTTGTTGCTGAGCACATATCAAAATGATAAACCAAGGGAAGTCAAAACTCTTACCTTAATCGCTGAGCACATATCAAAATTGTTACCTTAATCCTTTAGTTGCCAGAATTAAAGGTCAATCTCAAATGAAGACAAATGAATGGTTATACAGAACCATTAACCAAGGAAGGGTTGATATCATTACCTCAATGGCTGAGTAGCCCAAGCACTGAAATTGTTACCTTGATTCTTTAGTCGCGAGATTCAACATTGGAAGTTTAGGTCAGTCTCGAATGAAAAAAAGAATGAGAGTTATACAGAACAATAAAGCAAGGGAGGATTGAGATTGCTCCCTTAATCACTTAGTATCCCACTGGTTGAAATTGTAACCTTTATCATTTAGTCACCAAAACCAAGATCAGAATTTCATGGTAATTTGGAATGAATTAAATGACAGATATACTGTGAGCAATAAACAAAGAGAGGGTTGAAATTGTTACCTCAACTGTTCTAGTACCTATAGATCAAAATTGTTTCCCCGTGGGCAAATTAAGGACAACCTCGAATGAAAAAATCTTATACAGTACCTTGACCAGGGAGGGTCAAAACATTTCCTTAAATGCTAACTACCCCACATATTCAACTTGTTACCTTAATCCTTTAGTCGCCAGATTCAATATCAGAATTCATAGGCAATCTCAAATGAAAACAAATAAACGTTATACAAAACACTCAACATAGGGAGAGTAGAAATCATCACCTTCAACCGCTGAATAGCCCCCAGATCAAAACTGCTATATCAATCATTGCCATAATTAAGGAATTTAAAAATCAATCTCAAACAAAAACAAACGAAAAGTAAAACAAAACAATAAACCAAAGTATGGTTGAAGCATTTACCTCAATCGCCAACTAGCCCACTGTTCAGAGAAGAAGAACTTCAACAGCGAGAGCAACGGTTCACTTAAATAGGTCTCTGGGGACTACTCTGTTCGGCTGAGATGGTGTGTCTGCGGGTCACAAAATAAAATGAAAACAAAAAGAAATGAAAAACAATGGTTAAAGGCCCCAATCATAACTTTACAAGTAGGTTGACCTGATTGGGACAGAAATGGTAAATCGGTTTTACAAAGCTGTTATGACCTCTTTGTAAGCCTATTTGACTTGAGACCTTTTGTAGGACCTAAAACAACAGGTAGGGAATATCAAAACTAAAAATCATACTATAATGAACCTTTCCTACACGCGAAACAACCCTTGACTCGTAATTGTGTATCGCGGAGAGCCAACTAATCCGTAATCAGAAACACATCTAATTTCAATAGAAAACAACAAATTGTGCCTAATTCATATTGGAAGCATTCTACTTATCAGCATAAATTTAGGAAACAACAAAGCTCAAAGACTAAAATTGTGCCTGATATATGTAGGAAACAATAGAGTTCATTCTGTAATACTTGGTTTAACTTGTAGTGCCAAATAAAATGCATGGGATAATTTAAACGTATAATAGCTTACATAAAATCTGGAAAGGAAAGAAGCTCCTTTGGTATCCATCCACTAAAATGATTGCTTGTGATGTTTCTGTGATAAAGATAAAAGAATATGATAACCACCAGAGATCACAATTAACATTTACATGAGAATACAAATGTACACTAAAGTCAAAAGCAAGACCACCTAGAGACTATAAAGAACCTGTTAACTGACTGTTCAGCACATGACATCCAGAAATGAAAGCATTATTATAGTTCTCCACATATATATATGAGTAGTACGAATAAAGAGGCTTACAATGAACTCTAGGAGTTTGATAGATCTCCTGTGAGGTTATTTAGATGAAGGATCCCTGCATCAACGTGTATCACATTAGAAGTATGGTTAATATAAGAATCAAACTGCATCTGGAAATCCATATTCTGAATACAAATAGCAATGAAAAGAAAGTATGAGGTTATATAAATTTAGAACTTAGTATTAAATATGTGCTGATAATGATGACGAATGTTAGACATGAGATATAATTCTTGTTTTGAGGTAGCCAAGACCAGGGAGAGTAGAAATTGTTACCTTGGTCGGTGAGAATGAATGGTGTATAAAATACAACACGATAAAGTAAGATTGAAGCAGAAACTGTGCGTCAGAAATCGTTCTTCGAATGCTTGGAAGCCACAGATGAATGGTGAGTCGACTAGAGACCGAAGTCGTCAGAATCAATAAGAAAAACTATAGGAAAAGACTAACCGAGATCATGATTAACATGGTATGTGAGAATTCAAACTTACACATCAGTCAAAGGAAGACCAGCTAAGGAATTTTAAAGAACCCGTTAATTGATTTTGGCGCACATGACATCCAGAAACGAAAGCATTATTACAGTTCCAGACATATTAATTCAGTAATTTACTAACAAGTATTGAGTAGTTCTAAGAAAGAGGCTTACAATGTAGAAATGCTTGACAATATATGAAGTCAGGTAGTCTCCTGTGAGGTTATTTATAAGAGTGATCCCTGCAACAACATGTAGCATGTTAATTAGAATCTAACCACATCAAGAAATACAGATTCTGAAAACATCATATACATCATACACACACGATGCAAACAGAACCGTTATTATTTTTCCTTATCAACAACATGACAATATTACCTGATTATTGAATGGTGAGCTGCCACAGATTGAACGGTAATACCTTATAAAAACTATTATATTTCCAGGTTCAAGGCTTCATCTTTCAGCACAATGTATCGAAAATAAGACAGTCTATCGTTGTAACTTGTTAGATCCTTCAGCCCAAGACACTCCAAAAGAATGAAATTACACTGCAGTAAGTTACCTTATAGATCATCCTTGATTGCTAGAGTACTAACTTGAGTTTGTGTAAGACCTTCCAGCATACTCCCAGCATGTGTTCAGATGACCACAAAGCATACAGATAATTAAATATTATATAATTTTGAATGAACTAAAAATGAATAAAAATTACCTCATAGATACTAAACTTGAGTTGCAATAGTGTAGAAACTACTAGTTATAGGGGATTTCACTTCCTTGTAGATCAATTTCCCCTTTTTTCAAAAGTTGAGTTTCCTGCAGGTGGGGGCCCCAAATCTATTACCCTGGCTGTGGGCAATACCCTCTGCTCTTGCATTTCTGCATTAACTGTATACAACATTAAAAAACACTATCGGTAGGAGGGGTAGTGTATGGTGGTGGATATGGTGAAGGGCCATTATCAAATGAATTTCCATCAAATCTATTTCATTTAAAGAGACAAATTGAATGCATATAATAATTTACACACTCGTATAATAGCTTACATAAAAGTTGGAAAGGAAAGAAGCTCCTATCATCCACTGAAAATGCTTCTGTGATAAAGATAAAGGAAAAACCACCTCAGATAAGATTAACATGGTACATGAGAATTTGAACTTACACATTGTGGAATTTATAAAACCCGTTAATTGATTGTTCTACACATGACATCCAAAAACAAAAGCATTATTACAGTTCAAGGCATATTTATACAATATTTTACTAACAAGTATTTATACATATTTATAACTAACACTATATGCAAAGAGTTTCATGTGACATAGAGATTAAGAAAGGGAAGTGTATTCTACATTACCATATACAAGTCAGGCCAAGCCATCAGGTAAATACTTTTTTTATCCATTTATTCCAATAAAACCAAGTTGAAAAATACAGTCATAAAAACAACATTACTTACTTAATTGAATAGTCTACTTTAATTTGCGATTACAACCCACCGAAAAAACCTCATTAATTAATTCTAGAAAAATCTGTAAAGTAACAAAATCATTTATGATGCCTCCTAACTCCCAACCAAAAAGCATGCTAAAATAAAATGGTTACAGCCTCAAAAAGGCCTCTGTAAGTAGTTTAAACTGGTTGCGATCAACCATTATTATACTGAAATAAGATACCCACAAAACCACATCAAACAGTTTCAAAAAATCTGCGAAAAGTATATAAAATAAGATAACCACCAAAGATCACGATAAGCATGGTACATGAGAATTCAAACTTACAGATCAGTCAAAGGAAGACCATCTAGAGAATTTAAAGAACCTGCTAACTGACTGATTTGTACATGACATCCAGAAATGAAAGCATTATTACAGTTCCAGACATATTTATGCAATAATTTACTAACAAGTAATGAGTAGTTCCAAGAAAGAGGCTTACAATGTTGAAATGCTTTGCATAATGAACTCAGGGAATTTGGTAGATCTCATGTTCGCTTATTAATATGAGAGATCCCTGCAGCAAAGTATTCATCATCACCAAAAATGACACAAAAAAAAAATGGTTAAGGCCCCAATAAGACCTCTGCAAGTAGGTTGACCAGATTGGGACAGAAAATGTAAATAGCTTTTACAAACCTGTTATGACCTCTTAGTTAACCCTCTTTGACTTGAGACATTTAGTAGGACCTAAAAGAATGGGTAGGGAATATGGAAACTAAGATTCTTACTAAAAACTCAATTTTTAAATAACAAACAAATAAACAACCAAACTAGGGTAGGGAATATGGAAACTAAGATTCTTACTAAAAACTCAATTTTTAAATAACAAACAAACAAATAAACAAATAAACTCAATTTATTCAATTCTTCTTTACAGCAATTAACATCTATTTGTTCGTGAGTTGAGTCTATAATTAGCCAAACTAGGGGCTGGACCAACGATAAGAGCATCTAAATTCACCCCAAATCGACCTAAAGCATCTAAATACTCCCTGATTCAAGTTCAGTCATCTACCCTGAATAGGTATACAGAACCATTAACCAAGTAAGGGTTGATATTATTACCTCAATGGCAAAGTAGTAGCCCAATCACTGAAATTGTTAACTTAATCCTTTAGTCGCGAGATTCAATAATGGAAGTTTAAGTCAGTCTCAAATGAAAACACACGAGAGTTATACAGAACAATAAAGCAAGGGAGGATCGAGATTGTTACCTTAATCACTTAGTATCCCCGTGGTTGAAATTGGACCTTAATCTAGAAGGAATAAAATGACAGTCATACTATGAACAATAAACAAAGAGAGGGTCGAAATTGATACCTCAATTGTTCTAGTAGCTGTTGATAAATTTATTTCCCGCGGCCAAATTAAGGACCGCCTCAAATGGAAACGAATGAAATCTTATACAGTACATTATCCAAGGGAGGGTCAACATTTACCTTAATTGCTAACTATCCCTCGGATTGAACTTGTTACCTTAATCCTTTAGTCGCCAGATTCAATATCAGAATTTAAAGGCATCTCAAATGAAAACAAATAAATAGCTATACTAAACAATCAACAAAGGGATCAAAACTACTATATCAATCCTTGCCATAATCAAGGATTTTAAAATCAATCTCAAACAAACACAAAGTAATACAGTGCAATAAACCAAAGGATGGTCAAAGCATTTACCTCAATCGCCAATTGACCTACTGTTTGGGTGCCTTAAGCATAGAGACAACTTTAACAAAATTATCTTCTTCTTGAAGTGATTATGCTGCATTATCTATCTTTTTAACAACCATCATCTCGGACAAAACAAATGTGAAACGAAATTAACTTGAATATCCACTAATTATATCTTTGGCAATTGATGAAAATAAATTTACCTTTCCTAGAAGAAGTTTGCTTTATAAAAATTTGAAGAGTTGCAACAGTGTAGGAACTACTAGTTCTAGGAGATTCACTCTCTCCGTAGATCCACTTTTCCCTCTTTCAAAAGTTGAAATTTCTGTTAGTGGGGGATCCAAATATATTCTACTGGCTGTAGGTGTTACCCTCTGTGTTTGCATTTATGCATTAACTGCATACAGAATTTTCAAAAAAAGACTTCATTTTATACAACCAGCATACCTATGCTTTTTTTGTTAATAAAAATACCTATGCATATAAACAATAATAGAAAAAGGATGAGTTGAGCCTTTCTCACCAAGAGGATTTACTATAGAACTTCTGACATTTTCCGTCATTTTCCCTTTTTGAAGGCAGAAAAGAAATACAAGAACTGAAAAAATATAAGGAATGCAGAACCCAAACTTATACCTAAAATAGCTCCACACTTGCTCAACTTCTTTCCATTGGTTGTAAGAACTTTTGACTAAAGATGTTTTATCTATTACAAGTCAAATGGTTAACTAAAACAACAGCTAAAAATGATGAGTCGAATGGCTCAAACAAGTCTTATTTTCAGATCTCTAACGAGTCATATTGAAATAAGTCATACGATCAAATCCTTAACAAGGGTTGAATCACATGTTATATCTCTAAGAAGTCATATGGTCAAACCTCTAACAAGTCATATGGGGCAAAATAAGAATACTAGCTAAACAAAATTGCCCAAACTGGTCATAATTCGCCATTATTTCATTAAAAAATCAGTATATTACTGAAATGATACAAAATTAGAGACATATGGGTCAAATCCTTAACAAGGGTTGAGTCACATGTTTATCCAACAGCTGTATGATTTAATAAAACAAAACCATTACTAGAGACCAAAAAGGCATGTTACAAACAAATAAAACATACATAAAACAACTTATTATTGCAAGAGAGCAAGATACAGTTTAAAAAAATCTTTTATCATTTGGTATTTATTAGAACTAGAAAATTTCAGATTAAACTTTATAGGTCTTTAAAAAGATTAGTTATTCAGGGCCCTTCAAATAACTTTCTTTGGGATTTTATACATTTTCAATTAGTGTCATCTAAAAAGGAATATGATGAACGGAATATTTCAAACTAAAATTAATCTTGCAAGATGCTAGACTAGCTATATAATTGTCATGTTATACAAATTTCATATTATTCACTATGTATAGAACCCTTTGTTAGTTACCTGATTATACACAATCAATATACAATTATTTTTCATGGTTAAGTCAAGAAGACAAAATATGAGTGCAAGCAGGCCTGAAATTTAAAGAACCTGTTAATTGATTGTTGTGCACATGACATCCAGAAATGAAAGCATTTTTACAGTTCCAGCCATATTTAAACTAAAATTTACTAACAAGTATTGAGTAGTTCCAAGAAAGAGGCTTACAATGTAGAAATGCTTGACAATGAAGTCAGGTAGTCCCCAGTGAGGTAATTTATATGAGAGATCCCTGCATTAACATGTAGCACGTTAGAAGTACGGTTGATTTAAGAATTTAACAATATCAGGAAATACACACAATATTACCTTATAAATGAATACACACAATATAAATAGAACTGCTATTATTGTATCTTATCCACAACATCATGGTATTACCTTATAAATGAAGGGTGAGTAGCCACAGATTGAATGGTATTACCTTATTAAAATTGTTATGTTTCCTCTAGTCACCAGAATCAGGGAATTTTCAAGCAGTCTAGAACAAAAACAAAATAAAAATAGATAAACTAAGACTGAAGCAGAAAGCGTGCGATCCTTGGATGCCATAGATTAAATGGTAAGTAGACTACAAACCGAAATCATCAGAACCAACAAGAAAAGTTACACAAAACGACTAACCAAGGGAAGAGTGTAGAGAAATTGTTACCATAATCGTCGGTAGTTTAGGGCAATCTCTGATTAAAACAAATGAACAACTTAGATGAGATACCCACCACAGATCAAGATTAGCATGGTACATGATAATGAAACCTTACACTATGTAAGGTCAAAGGAAGACCAGCTAGAGAATTTAAAGAACCTGTTAGCTGACTATTAGGCACATGACATCCAGAAATGAAAGCACTATTGCAGTTCCAGACATATTTATACAATAACTTACTAACACATCTAATTTCAACAACAATCCACAGATGATTACTAGTATATCAACATATCAGCATACATGTAAGAAACAACAAAGCTCATAGACTAAAATTGTGCCTAAAATACATATAGGAAATAATAGAGCTCATTCAGTAATACTTGGTTAACTTATAGGGCCAAATTAAGTGCATAGGATAATTTAAACGATCGTATAGATGTGGCATACTAGCTTACATAAAATCTGGAATGGAAAGAAGCTCCTTTGGTATCCATCCAGTGAAACGATTGTTTGTGATGTTTCTATGATAAAGATAAAGGAATAAGATAGCCACTACAGATCACGATTAACATGTACATGAGAATACGTAGAGTACAGTCAAAGGAAGACCAGCTAGAGAATTTAAAGAACCTGTTAACCGACTATTCAGCACATGACATCCAGAAATGAAAGCATTATAACAGTTCAAGACATTTTTATATGAGTAGTTCCAAGAAAGAGGCTTACAATGAACTCAGGGAGTTTGACAGATCTCCTGTGAGGTTATTTATATGAGGGATCCCTGCATCAACGTGTAGCACATTAAAAGTCTGGTTGATATAAGAATCGAACTGCATCAGGAAAAGTAGGAATCAAACTGCATCAGGAAAAGTAGATTCTGAATGCAAATAGCAAAGAAAAGAAAGTCTGAGATTATATAACTTAGAACTTACTGTTAAATATGCACTGATCTGTATGATAATAATGAACACCGTCGGACATGAGATATATTTCATGTGTTCAGGTAGCCCAACCCAGGTTCCTTGGATGGAAAAACTCTATGACTCGATTAGAGATCAAAACTGTTACCTCTAACCTTTAGGTTCCAGAATTCACACCAGAATTTTCCCTTGCATATCAACTTGTTATGAGCCAAACAACAATAGTACCAGAAAGTATAAACATGATGTCAAAACTTTAAACAAAATAGTGTGCTATGTATAGAACTCTTTAATATAGGAATATGATGAACGAAATATTCCAAACAGAATTTGATCTTGCAAGATGCTAGACTAGTTATATAAGTGTCCTACGTATAGAACTCTTTGTTAATTACCCAATTATACACAACCAATATACAATTATTTATATGAGGGATCCCTGAAACAACTTGTAGCACATTAGAAGTATGGTTGATATAAGAATCGAACTACATCAGGAAATCCAAATTCTGAATACATATAGCAAAGAAAGGAAATGACTAACCAAGAGAGGAGTGTAGAGAAAGTGTTACCTATATCGTCAGGTCCATGACTTTAGGGCAATCTCCGATAAAAACAAATGAAAAGTTAGAAAAGATAACCACTATAGATCATGATTAACATGGTACATGAGAAATCAAACTTACGCATCAGTCAAAGGAAGGCCAGCTAAGGAATTTTAAAGAACCTGTTAATAGATTGTGGTGCACATGACATCCAGAAATGAAAGCATTCTTAGAGTTCCACACATATTTATTCAATAATTTACTAACAAGTGTAGAGTAGTTCCAAGAAAGAGGTTTTACCATGTAGAATGCTTGACAATGAAGTCAGGTAGTCTCCTGTGAGGTTATTTATATGAGAGATCCCTGAATCAACATGTAGCACATTATAAGAATCTAACTGCATCAGGAAATACAGATTCTGAATACAACATCATATACATCATCAACAACATCATTGTATTAAGATTGAAGGAATTTTAGGTACAAATGAAGCAGAAATCTTGAATAAAAACAGAAGTACAGTTTTGCAGAACCATAAGGTAAGATTGAAGCAGAAACCATGCATCAGAAATGGTCATTGGATCCTTGGAAGCCACAGATTAAATGGTGAGTAGACTACAGAATCAATAAGAAGATAAGAGAAGTTATACGACAGGACTAAATTGGTTACTATAGCTTTTATTTTCTTCTATCAATACCATCATTTGAAGAACCTCATTACATAAGAAGAAAAGAAAATTTATAGTAACCAATTAACGGAGGAGAGTAAAGAAATTGCGACCTTAATTGCTAGGTAAGCCACAAATTGAATGGTCAATGGTGAGTAGAGTAGTCGACACTTCGAAGTCATCAGAATCAATGAAATTAAGGCAATCTATACAAATGAAAACAAATGAAAAGTTAGATAGAACAATAGAAAACTAAGATGAGAAGAACTTAAACCAATTTGTGAAGAAACCCAATATCCTCGGGAAAACATGTTTTGCTATATTCAAAGTCGACAAATTCCCACCTTCAGCGATGGAACTTCCGATCACCCCTGTGAACAAGTAACGACACCATCGGAAGACCTTACCGGAACTTCTCTGGAACAATTTGGGGATATATGGGTAGGGTTGTGTGGACGGTATTGATTCAAGATGCAGCTCACTTGCTTCTTGTTCTGACTTCTGTTGTATCAATATCTGCATAAAAAACATAGGTACATCAAACACATTGACATAAGTCCAAAGAAAATAGTGATAGTCTCTTAACCCTAAACTAAAGAAGTAAGTTATCGAAAAAAGAGATAGCACAAAAGGGTGAAGTAAGAGGTCGGTACCACATTCGGTCATTACTCCACCACACTGCCCTGATGAATGCAACAGTAAAGAACACAAACACGTAATTTTATTGAACAAACATGACACAAGAAAACAAAGGGTGAATATTTTAGAGAGGAGCAACTGATCATACCTGATGACGCCGAGAACCACTCACGTCTTGATATCCACACAGAACACAAATGAACACACACATATACATTATGCATACACACACACACACATGAACACATATAAACACAAATATACATTATACACACACAGAAGGTAAACAGAATCGTTAAATTGCACCTTACCAACAACATCACGACATTACCTGATAATGATGATTTCATAGTTTCTGTACTTGTACATCCAATCATCCTATCAGAATTGAAGGCCAGTTTAGAATGAAAAAGAAATAATAAAAGAAGAATTAAGCAAGGGAGTGTAGAAATTGTTACAAATTGAGTAGTGAATAGAGTAGTGCACACATGGAAGTCATCAGAATCAATGAAATTAGGGCAATCTATCTATAGAAATTAAAACAAATGAAAAGTTAGATAGAACTAAGATATTAAAAAGGTAATTAAGATGAGAAGAAGAAGTTGAACCAAATTGTGAAGAAACGGAATCTCCTTCGGAAAACATGTTGTTTGGTGTATTGAAAGTCGAAAAAATATGAGCAATCTCAAGTAACGACACCATCGGAACTTGACCAGACTATAGTATGAAAACATTAACAGATGTGGTAGATTTTGTTATTAGATCCTTCAGCCCAAGACTATGGTATGAAAAAAGTGCTTACGTTTGTGATTGATGAATAAGATCCTCTTGTATGATAGTAAACTGTGAATTCAAAAATATTAATCAAAGAAGTAATCAGTACCTGGCAATTCAAAATTTATAGCCCTTATTAATGTGTATGCGATTGATTATTTTACATTAAGATGCAGACGATTGCAAACCTGAAAGAGAGGTTTAGCGAGTGGATGGTTTTGATTCAAGATGCAGCTCGCTTGCTTCTGGTTTTGTACTTCTGTTGTAACGATATCTACATAAAGAACATAGGTACATCAAACGTCCAAAGTAAATATTGATAATCTGTTAACCCTTAACTAAAGAAGTAAGTTATCGAATAAAGAGATAGCACAAAAGGGTAAAGTAAGAGATCAGTGCCTTCATTCGGTCATTAGTCCACCACACTGCCCTTGTATCTCATCATTGGTTTTCCAGCTCAGCCATCACGCTGAAATGTGAATTTCGGCAGCAGTTTAAAGTCCTTTTTGCTTGCTCCTTCCTGCGTATGTTAGTTGAGACAGAAAACTAAAAATTCTTAGTTATATCATACATAGTTTAAGAATTTAAAACATGTTTAACACACATAATAAGACAATATGCAAAAGTAGAACGAAGTGGCTGCGATGAACTTTTAAGACCCAAATGAAAGTCCAATTAGAATGAACACTACGTAGTCTGACAATCATAACAAAAGCAGGGGCTTTAATGCCAAGATTTTGATAAGAAAACTAAGAATATGTGAAAATATGTCAGATTTTGCAAGAATAGATGAAACAATTTAAGATATAATAAAAGAACAAAGCTTGCCTACCTTATCAGCAACAGCCAACCTGACATACAGCAGATAGCGATAACGGATGTTCGACAATGGTGGTGGTGATATCATATGGTGGTGGTGAGCAGATGGGTGGGGGTGAACAGAGCCGCGAGACAGATCCGGTGCTCCATGTGATGGGGGTATAGAGGAAAACAACAAAGATAAACTACAAGAGGTCATGAGGTGAATAATGATGCAAAAATATAAGCATTAGTATTTCTTTTCATGTTGAGTTCCAGTTGACAAGAAATAAGTTAATAGTTTGATCAAAGACATTTCATTCAGAAAAAAAAAATACATTTTTTAAAATATCCTTTCACCAGCCTACCCACCCGGTATGACATTTTCAGAAGAATCATCTTGACCAGATTATGAACACTTTCAGAATGTTTAAATACTAAAACCTCATGTCACACCCCTGTCACAGATTCAATTTTAAACCCACGAACTTATACTACGGCTTATGTTGTTGTAGCATGACATTTTACCCCTAGTAGTACACACAATGCCAGCACAAGTTTAACAATATCATATGAACAGGACGGACTTACAATAAGCTGATGCTTGGTTCTGCAAATCTCAACACAGCATAGTTAGTCATTCATGATGTGGGCGGGATGAAATTGGGTCTATTCTGGTCCACTAAACATCTAAAATAACACTGCAGAGGATCACCATGGCAGTTAATGGATATCACAGTCAAACTGATCACAACAAACTGACCAAATTACATGGATCACATGTTTATTTTTCTGAAATGAAGAATAACAAGAAGAAAACAAATATATCCTACAAGCATAGATCCAAGTACAACTGCAAAAATGGTGCATTCCAATTTACACTATATTGCAGTCTAATAAATAGTTTCACAAGAATTGAAAGTTTAATTGATCTTATTATGTTCCTCACACGACATTAACCAAGAACTTAGAAGGGCCACTTTAAGTTCAGATTTGAGTTCAGCAAACATAATAAGTTTTCGGAGTAATTTCAATTGTTATGCAGCAAACATAAGATTATGAGTTCAGATTTGGACTGCTACCCTGATGAATGCAACAGTGAAGAACACAAACATGTAATTTTATTGAACAAACATGACACAAGAAAACAAAGGGGGAAAATTTAGAGAGGAGCAACTAAATCATACCTGATGAAGCCGAGAACCACTCACGTCTTGGCATCCACACAGAACACAAATGAACACACACACATGAACACATATAAACACACATATACATTATACACACACACAGAAGGTAAACAGAATCGTTAAATTGCACCTTACCAACGGCATCACGACATTACCTGATAATGGATGATTTCATCGTCCAATCATCTTATCAGATTTGAAGGCCAGTTTAGAATGAAAAACTAATAATAAAAGAAGAATTAAGCAAGGGAGTGTAGAAATTGTTACAGATTGAATGGTGAGTAGAGTAGTGCACACATGGAAGTCATTAGAAATTAAAACAAATGAAAAGTTAGATAGAACTAAGATAAAAAAAAAGAAGTAATTAAGATGAGAAGAAGAAGTTGAACCAAATTGTGAAGAAAGGGAATCTCCTTCGGAAAATGTTAGCAAGCTCCTGCGATGGAACTTCTGGAACTTCACCAAATTGAAAGTCAACACCATCAGAAGACCTTACAAATGAAAACAAATGACAAGTTATAGAGAAGTATATAAACAAAGATGAGAAGAAGAAGAAGAAATTGAATAGTAACGACACCATCGGTCCAGATTTCACGGCATTACCTGATTTCATAGTTTCTGTACGTACAATTTCATAATGGAATGATTTCATAGTTTCTGTAGTTTTCCAATCATCTTGTAGAGAAGAATTAAGCAAGGGAATGTAGAAACTGTTACAGATTGAATGGTGAGCAGTCGACACATTGAATTGAAATATTCAGAATCAATGAAATTAGGGCAATCTAGCTACATATACAAGTGATAAGAAATGAAAAGTTAGATAGAAGAATATAAACTAAGATGAGAAGAAGAAGAAGTAGAATAGTAAGGGTTAGGGTTCAGGGAGATTTGGTCTCCGGCGATGGAATCTCCGATCACCCCTGGAATTGTTACAGATTGAATGATGAGCAGAGTAATAGACACATTGAAGTCTTCAGAAACAATGAAATTAGGGCAATCTATCTATACAAATGAAAACAAATGACAAGTTAGATAGAAGAATATAAACTAAGATATGATGAGATGAAGAAGTAGAAGTTGAGTGTTTGCTGTATTCAAAGTCGTCGGAATCAATGGAACTTCCGATCACCGGAAAACTTGTTGTACTGAAATTAACTCCATGATTTGGGGATATTATTGGTTAGGGTTCAGATATGAAGAAGATTTTATACTGATTTTATAGCATTTCTTCCTACCGTTGCACACAGAATCAGGGGAAGATTTGGGGCAAAATCTCAACGCCTTACCGTTATATCATAATATCGTTTCTTACAAAATCATTTCCTTTTATAAATAAAATAATAATAATAATAATAATCCTTTCTGCTCGATTTTCATTTTAGTCACTAGATTCATATTATAAATTTATTTGGCTACAACTATAAGAATAAAATAATATGTGAAAGAATTAAATTATAAAAACAAAACATAAAATATTTAGAAAAATCACTAAAACATAAAACAAACACTATTTACCAAATGGGTATGTTATAGATACGCCCACTATTTTCACATTATTTCTATCACTTTCTATACATATATAGATACATAAAAAGAAATTTAGATGGTCATATGATAAATTTTGAGTGTTCATGTAACTCAAGCCATAATTTTAAATTTAACCTCATCCTTTATCCTTTATAATATATATAGTCTCTTTATTCTAATAAATATCTATTAACCCTTTTGGTCATGTTTTGTTATGATTTTAAATGTCCGTTTAATAAGTCAAAATAATAAATTCTTACAATTTTCCTCTTTTTTTTCTCAATTTATACCACAAATAGATGAACTAAAACAATTATACCGATATAACATGGAAAACATATAATCATTACGCCAATCAGAATATATTTTTCAAGTGTTTATAGAGACGTAAGTCTACATTATAGGACTTACTAGCAAATAAATGTACCTATAAATTCACGAATACATTGGTCAAGTGTGATTGTCAATTTACGTTGCAAAAATAACCTAAGCATCCTCCCATCATGTACCTTAATGACTTACTATGTGTTGAACAAACATGATAGTGTTAAGGAGTTTATGGAGCTCGTTTATAATAATGATTATGAACTTAAGTTTATTACAAAGTTTATTACCAATGTGAGTGAGTTTTTGATAAATAAAGCCCTCTCATGACAATTTTCATCGGCTAAATTTGTCAGCAATAATTGCCGCTTGTTACAAAATTGAAAATAAAACCCCAGGCTTCATAAAGATTCAACGTGGGTTATTGAAAAACCCATCGCTCAAGGTCATAACTAAGGTTTGAATTTTAATTATGAATTTTTTTTAACATTTAGGTTGTACAACTAATATATGCACACTTTTTTTAACATTTGAACATATGTTTGTTATATAAATCTAACTAACCATCTTTTAAAGTGATTTTCAAAACTTAACATTTCCATAACTAGAATTCCATCACAATACTTTTAAATCTAATTAATCATCTTACACGAACATTTTAAAACTTTTAGATTTCGCCCCAATACTTATTAAATTTCAATGTTATAGACAAGACCATATTCATCACATCGTCATCATCGATTATGCACATTGTTTCAGAACAATATCGATACAACTAACTGAGTCCAAATATGTATACAAGTTAATCATGTATTGACCTAAATTTGAATAAATTAAATTGATTTCATGATATACTAATCACAAATAAATAAGAAAGTATAGAATTGTTTCAATAAGGTGAAGATTAATGCTTGAAACTTGAATAGTGAGCTCATAAAAATATTGTAAAATCTTCCGACCACTTGAGATTTACCCAATTTAGCACCCGATGTGTACAAAACCTTATATTGAATTACAATGCATAAATATATGTTTATTGAATTAAAGTATTTTTATATACACATTTAAAAATCATATCTTATTAGAAAATAATGTTTTATAGTTCCTAAAGTAAATAAATATAAACTTGTCAAAACATTTTTTTTATCATACTCTAATATTAATATGAATAGTATATTTGATGAATTAAAACCTAATTGAATCAACTCATTTTACATATGATGACCCATTCAAACAAGATTTAACCAATATTTTAGATAAAACCACCAGTTAACCCATAATGACCATGTGGTCTTCTTCTGGTCATCTTCTTCATTTTAAAACATACGCTAATTGCCTTAGATCACTTTACTTCTTTTTTCGTTTTTAGATGTGTTCAATGATTTCATGTAGCAATAAAGCCATATATACGTAAAAGATTTTGTAGATTGAGAGTTCATTTGTAAAATTGATTAGACCTTGGAACGAAAAAAACGTTACATCGAAAAACCCAAGAGTATTAGGGAGTTTCGAGAGTTCATTTGTAAAATTGATTAGACCTTGTGTTATCATAATACCCTGGAATGTTTTCTAGTGACACGTCGCTCAAATCGTGCCGCCACCTACACCTATGTTTGATTGAATGCAAGGGCTTGACCCCTTGAGGATTGGGGGGAAATATATTATTGTATTTTGGTTAAGTTAATGATTATTTAATCACCAACCAAAGCCCTTTCATAAGAAAATTTTTAGACATTTTTTGATAAGAAAAATTGTGTTTATATGTTAACCACATGGCTGTATTTTTTTTCTCTATGCCACTAACCAAACCTCATAACACACAATCTTTTGAACTGAAGTGGTTTTTCAGTAAATTATGCGCTCGCTCTAATGACGGTTTTCATTGGCCAAATTTATTAAGAATAATAGTTGCTGGGTACGAACTTGAAAAGATAAACCATTGGCTTCACAAAGGTTCATCATCGGTTAATGCAATAGTCACATGGACTATTTTTGTAATTTTCTTTTTTTTAATTTATATAATCCATGGATACTTATAAACTACTATAAACTTTTTGTTACATTGCACTCTTGTGGTTATATGTTTTGTCAACCCAACTATCCTGTTTTGAATTGCATAAAACTTAACCCATTTTAAACCAACTTTTAACCAATTACCCAACTCACCCATATTGTTAGGTTGCCACACTCAAAATTGTTACCTTAACCTCAAGCACAGAAAGGATACATTATGACATAAATAAAAACAAAAAATGGACACCTTTATGCAAATTGAGTTGCTATGAACACTGGCTAGATATAAAGCCATGGATAGTGGATAGTGAGAATATATATTTCCACTATCCATCAAATATCAAATTCAAATTTTTGACGAAGAGAACCAACTCGCCCATATTAATTGTGTTAATGGTCAACCCATACTACCTGTTTTGATTAGCATAAAAATCACTCATTTTTAACCTGCATGCTTAATTAAGTACGCAACTCGCCCATATTACAAGTTTTGCCCACCTCAAAGTAGATGCAAATAATAATACAAGAAAAGGTAAATATCTGCTCAAATTGTATAAAAGAGAACCAAAAATTCCCTAACCAAAGAGAAGAAAAGCATTTTCAAAATGAAAAAAAAATTCATGACACCCAAAATTAATAAGCAAATTATAAAAATTTGGAAAAAAAACTAATCCATTTTGACAGGAAGCAGCATCAACATTGTACAAAAAATTAATAATAATCATGTCACTAAATATTTATAAGTTATAAATTTAAACTTTTTGAAAAAAACCTACCCTTTTTGAGCCAACAACGTCTTTGACCATTTCCCCAACCAGCTCATAACATGTAATCTCAATTTACCCTAAAGAAGGACTATCAAAAAATATAGTATTTGTATTTAGTCTACTAAATACTTGAAAAGATAAAAACTTTTCAACAAAATGAGTTGAGAATTTTACAAATAATGAATAGTATACAATACAATAAACCAGGATAGGGTGGAAACAATTACCTTAATTGTTGAGTATACCAATGATAGAAATTGTTACATTGCAAGATAAAATTTAATGGTAATCACGAATGAAAAACAAAGAACACCTACGCAAAATGATAAAAACTAAGAGAGGGTCGAATTACTACCTTAATCCTTAATCGATGAGTAGCCGAGAAATCAAAATTTCGCACGAGTCAAGAGGGCATTTTCAAATTAAAATGAATGATTACTTAATACAAATGATAAACCTAAGGTAGGGACAAAAAGGTTACCTTAATCACTTAAAAGCCTACGGATAGAAATTGTCACCTTAATCCTATGTTTGCTAAAATTAAGGTCAGAATTCTAAGTAAATGAAAACGAACGAATATGTATATAGAACAATAAACCTAGGGAGGTCAAAACTACTACCTTCATGGATAAAATATGTTTCCTTTAGCTGCCAAAACCAATATCAGTGGCTCTAAAATAACCGCAAAATAAAATTTAATAAACAGACTAGAATAATAATAATAAGAACAAAATAAGTGAATGCATAATTGCTGTAAGCAACCTTCACTATTATTAAAAACAACAATAATAATAATAAATAGATATAGAAACAAGTGCTTCAAAGGCAATTTAACCTAACTGTTGTTTCAACTCTGCTCTTATCCTTTCCTCCAAAACAAACTTCTGCAAGATTTGGGATGATGATGACCCTCGCTTCAACCCACGTTCAGATCGATAGCGTTATATACCCATAAATAAGTTAGCCATTATATATGATACATAAATAAGTTATGTTACTACTGTAAAGTCCAGCGATTGAATCAATACTTAGCTGGAAGTTTGATAATTGAAAAGACTAGCAAGGTTTAGATGTTTTAACAAAAATAATGTAAGATATAATCTGGAGAATTGAGATAGGTCTTTGAATTAGATAATGGTATTAACTTAGCAATGCCTAACCTTTCATGTATGTTTATCTTCACGAAGATCTCTATTACTGTTAGTTTTATTAACTTATTGAGAGAGTAGTATGAAAGGTCTGTTAAACTAAATTTAGTGACCAATATAAATATTATTCTAAAGCATTGTGATATCAGAGACATATAGGGAGATATAGATCAGAGACCTCTTCTTCTTCCATGTGTTTGGTTACCCATTTAATTGATTTCATCCACCCACTTACAGTGGACACGTTAGTTTCCAAATGTGTGGTTATAAGGTCATGTTGAGTTTCAATGCTTGACCTCCAACCAAATTAAATAGGAGAAATTAAAACGATTTTAATTTTAGCCATATAACCCATAGTTCATAAACCAAACCAGGAAATAAACTGTAAGTGTTGACATCTTATAACAACCCAACTGATAAATAATAAACTTTATTGTAGTCATATGTAGTGGACCAGAAGTTAAGAAGTTATTATGATGAAACTACAATGTGGTCAACCTTCTGGGCATGAGGATTTTTATATATTCTGTGTGTGTATAGTATCACTACAACATAAATGGTGAGAGCCATTAAAATAAGTAAGTTTGGTCTTGTTAGTGACTAATAAAAGAATGTGAGACGATGTGAAATCAATAAATAAATAAAGATTAATCGCCGGATGAAGAAAAAAAACAAATCAACAAATTACACATGACATAATGTAAGTTATTTAATTTAATTCAACTAAAATTAAATGCAGATTCTTTTTGTACAACGACTCAAGCTTGTTTTGTTTTACTTTGCTAACTGAGGTACGGATTTTTGGTTCTTTATATCTTAGTATAAATAATATTTTCCGTTACTTTGTAGTACGGATTTTTGACACCTTGTTCCGTTAATATGACTCGTTTAGCCTTTACTAGTCATCTAGTATTATTTATCTAGTTCCGCTCTCAACCCGTTTGACTTATTAGTTTGAATTGTTGAGACTTGTAGCATGCAATATATATTTTATAAATTGTGCTCATTATTGCATGTTCCTATAAATAATTTATTGATACGTTGGTAGTTATACTACCCTTTGATTTAGCACTCTGTTACCCGAGCTTGTCCGACATGTCATTGTGGCGTCAATGACATTACCCTTTTCGTGACGGTGTTTATAAAAGCTCATGGCGTCTCCGTTAACACGTTAGTACTCATGTAGTACTTTGGCCACATTTATTTGGGACGCGGATGGATCGATCCTAGTTCAGTTCAGATCAGTTCAGTTCCGGGGGATGGAATCATGTGTGTACGCCCCACACACCATCTCATTGGTGCATAGTTTAGCTAGCTATGTGCTTATCAGTTCAGTTTCGGCTCTGGGTACTTTTTATGCTACACGATTTATTTTATTCATATATACTTGTCGTGTAGATTAGTTTCAGTTTCAATATTACATGTTCAGTTCAACCTCAGTATTATATGTTTAGAATCGTATGTCGGTTTTCGTATCATATGATCAGTTCAAT
>BJCM01061682.1:0-82903 GCA_018326385.1 Flaveria bidentis
GGTCAGCAAAAAATTTTCAAGGTCTGGGTCAACACTGGAGACCCGATCAACCGGGATCAAAGCCGAAATTAAACGGGCTGGCCCGCTGACCAAGTCAGCCGGTCAGCCGGTCAGCCGGGTCAGCCCAAAAACAAACAACCCCTTAGTCTAAGTTAGTTTTGTCCTCTCCAAACTAGAAACGTCATGTACAAAATCGACGATCTGATTTTATGAAACTAAACTTCATGTTAAAACTTGGCGTCAAAATGTAAAACATTAAGGAAAAATTAAAATGAGATGTTTATAATTGATGTTTAGATAATAAAACGTCATGTATAAGAAAATAAAACGTTATGCACAATAATCAAATGAAAAAGAAATGCCAAATTTACAATCCTATGCAGTTCCGAAAAATCATGACAAAAACAATCAGAAAAAATCAATTTGTTTTTGAATTATGGAGATTGGGGTTTCGATTTTGATGATTGTTTTTTGTTATGACTTTTTGGTATCGTAATAGATTTAAACTTTTGCTTTTGTTCTTCTAGTTTTGATGATTTGCACTAGTAGTTTTTTATTATCGTTACTTCGAATACTACTAGTAAAAAAGAGTAGATTAGAATAGAAGTAAAAATAATAATAAGTATGCAATTAAGGAGCTTATGTTAAAACACAAAAAGGATTACATAAATTAAATTTAAAAAACTCATTAGCGAATCATAATAAACGTTAAAATAATATAAAATATGAAAATAAAAAACAATTAAATACGGGTAAAATATTAAAGTTTAAGAAATTATAAAATTTCAGAAAAAAAACAATAGTAAAATAGTTATTCTAAAAAAAATCATTACGCGAGGATATATGCATTTTTGGTTTTAGGTTGGTTATATATGTAATAAGAATAAAAGAAGGTTAAAGAAAAAAAGATATCTAAAACATTAATTTTGGGTAGGTTGAACAAATTGCAATTAATAAGGGTTTCAAGAAGATATATGTAGTGTCCTTTAAAATTTTAGTTTAAGGTTACCTCAGATTTTATTTTTTCAATTTCTTCATTTTTGTCGTCCTGCTTTTTTTTCCTTTTTTCCCACATTTTCCTATGGGGTGGCATGTTACAACTTCCAAACCATAATATCATCTGGTGGATCCAGGTGAATATTCATCCAGTCTAGAATTACAAGCATTATGTAATTAGTTTAAAGTAATTTATAAGTAAAAATACGATAGATTTCCGGTTAAAAAACATGGAATGTGTTTTTTTCTTTAACTTTCATGACACTAACTTATAACTATATTTAATAAAGTCTATGTGGTGTTAGAGAAAGTTATGTCACCTGGTCGAGGATTAAAAGTTGAAGCTAGGACTGGGGATGGTGGCCACTTGAGGCAAGGGCCGAGAGTTTCGGGTATTTTCCGGTTGCCACTCCGTGTGGCCTTAGTGGGACGGCTTGGGATTAAATCCAAACATTTCACAATTAGTTTGGAGCAACTTAGGAGTAAAAATATGATAGATTTATCGTTAAAAAATATGCAATGTCTTTTTTTTTTACACGTGGCTTTTTCTTCAATTGTTACTTTCACAAGACTAACAACCTATAACTCTACGTTAGTATAGCCTATGTAATATCAAAGAAAGTTATGTCCATGAACTAATACTCATCAATTAGCAGTTACTTAAAACAATTATAGACGCAAGGGTGTTAAATTCATCAGGTTAACGAGTTGATGGGTTCAACCTGTCATGAACTTCTAAATTTGATTCAAACTCTAATACAAGAACCTTAAAATCATGTCAGAAGCATGAATCCGAACGCGACTACAAGTATTGGCAGTTTGACACGACACGACATGCTCAACCTAACTTTTTGTCTTATATTATGTTTACAAATTAATATTCTAAAATTGTAATTTATAAGAAAAAATACAAATGTATATAACACAATTACATTATAGTTATAAAATGTTATGTGAAATTCTCTTTTACATTTCGAATTTGGACAAAATTACCCAACCAATTTAAATTTTCACATAAAACTCATTTAAAGTTTAAAATAAACAGGTCAACTCCCACAAGGTTGACACATTTACGAGTTCGACCCAAACTAACTTGCACCCCTTTTTACTAAAACCAAACCTATACATTTTTATATTAGATTCATATCGTATTAAAAATTCACACCCTTCAAATAAAAGCACATAAACCATTAAAATTCTCAAACAAATTTCAATAAATCTGTTGGCCAACTAAATGCGGGTCATAAGGACACCAAACATGATAAACTGGTGATACAGGATTACAGATAAAGGACTTTGTTTTGGATCTACCACTATCATCACACCGTTCATATCTCGCAACTTGAGTGACCCGTTTTGTATATTTTTTTAAACTGGCGTCCGCTTAGTAAATTAGTTACGATACATGTCCGGGTTACATGGCTTAAGTGGCAGTGGTGGACCCAGATCTTTATAGAGGTCAGAAATAAAAAGGGTCGGTTGTGTATTGCTAAATAATAAAAAAAAAATTGTCACTGTTCGGATCGAGTCAAATCACATGATAAGAATATTAAAAATCAAATTAAAAATAAATAATCTGATAATTAATCTATTAATATGTTTCACTTATTAAACTAATATTAACATTTAACCCTAATTATGAGCGTAAACAAGTCAAAATCGGTTCGTTAGCTAATCGGGATTAGCTCGCCAAAAGCTTGGCTTGAGTCGAGCTTTAACGAGCTTGAGCTCATATTATGACTCATATAATAAACAAGCTCGAGCTGGAGTTTCACATATAGAGCGCTACAGACCCGCAAGCCTAAACAAGCGTTTTCATTTAGATAAATATAGAACTATGATAAATAAAAATAATAATAAATAATAATCAAGGGAGTTTGAAAAATCTCTCACTAGCTTAGCTTAAGACTTAGAAATAAAGCTCTACACAAGTAGGGCTCACGATCGAGTTCTCTTAAGACAAAATGATTCCAGCAAGAGTTTAAACGATCTCAGGCTCAGCTTAACTTGTCTATACCCCTATATAACACTCTTAGTAACATTCAAATAAATCAAATATACAAACAAACATGAAACTAATTAATCAAATAATTTAATCTATAAATCTACTAGTCAACAATCTAAAACTTAATTATCAATTAATAAGGTAAATCCCAATGATGGTTTGATCCACTTTTAACCAACCCCTTGCTATATCCCAATGATAGACTAAAAGAATTCACAATCCATCACTCGTCTCAAATCTTATAATTACATTAAAAACTATTTTTTCTCATTTTTAAATATATTATTTTTCATATATTTATTATTATATTCTCTCTCATTTATTCACAACCACTTTTAAAATTTTATGGGGGGTTTTATCGTATTTTTTTATTATCAAATATGAAAAACACAATACAATCCCTATAAATTTTCTTTCGTAATCATCCTTATAAAAAAACTTAATGTGAATGCTCTGGCCAAGATATACTCGCTTGGGTTGGTTCATACTTCATAGGTGATTGCCCCCTAGTCCCCTACCATAGATGAAGACTTGATTTCTATTAAGTAAAAGCCCTAGGCCCCTCAACATACCATCTTCACTTTCATATCTGATATCTACAATATATTATATTTTATTTTTATCATTATACCATTAAAATTAAATAATTTTCTTAAACAACTATCGTTTTACTCCTAAATTCCATCAAATCAACTTATTTGCAGGATTTCAACCAATACCACATTTGTAGAGATAATCATCAATATCACTTAATCACCGAGCCGTAGACTAAAACTTTGTAATTTTATACCGAGCTAGATTACTACGATATCTTGTTTATGTGTTGTTTGGTTGTCTTGTCCGGTTGTCCCTCTCATGGGATACATCCAACATGGGTGGGATGAGATTAGGTGATCAAAAATCACTTTTCGTTATTTATAACATTTTTCGGGCATTGCTTTTGGTCCAAAACTCTCTAACATTTTCAGTATTTGATTTTGTAAGAAAAAAAGGAATATTCTATAACCGTCTCAAGGACACAAATGTTAAATAGCTTAAAGACATTTCACAACCGGATCATATCAATATACCAAACTGTATCAAACAACATAACTCAAAAAAAGATATATAGTGAGGTTGTTACAAGGAAAAGCGACTACTTACTTTTTTTTAATCATGTTAGCACTTGTTAAGATGTAGTGATAGATATTATTCTGCTATGTATCCTATTTGAATACAGGAAAAAGATACACTTGTTGAAAACCATTTATACTTCTTTATTTGTACTTCTTTTACTGTACTTATTTAGCAATTAGAATGCTTAGTACCAAGGGAATAAAATGCTAAGTGAATCAAACACAGAACATCTCATATGGACTCAAACGCGCTACCGTTGCGCAAAGGATCTGTTATTGTGTTAAAAAATTTACACCCTAGAAAGGTAAACAAAAAATTTGACAACTATCGAAAGAACTTAAAATGTGTCCGTACATTAATTTATATACCAGTTGTCTTTTTTTTCAGGAATCTAACAAATGTGTCAAACAAACAAACAAACATTTGATGGGTTGGAATCGTAATTAAGATTAAATCAATCAAAAACCAAAGTAAATAAACAAACTCACCTGTGTTTGTGACATTAAAACCAGACAAAACAAAACCATAAAATAATTTAGGTACAACAAAAACACACAGATCTCCAGCTTGGATCCCAGGTTCTTAACTAGGTATCCTCGACTCTCGAGTGAAAAACAAAGCTCGGAAACGTTGTTGTGATATCCCTGTTAAAAATTTACCAAAGTTAAAAGAAATACAAGTGTTAATGCAGTCCCAACAGTTATCTATCTAAAATTGACTATGTATTAAATGACCCTATAGGTGTATTAGGGGAGTTCATAAACCATTGTAACTGACCAAACCGTCTTGACTGGTTTGTTTGGTTCAGATCCAACGGTCTGATTTTGAAAGTTTGCCTGGTTCTGGTCTGGTTTGGAACTTGGAACCGACTCTTTAACTTTTATTATTTATATATGTTCTTTAATTTTGGATTTATAATTATAAACCATCTTTATCATTTTTAAAGTTTCAATATAGACTAATGATGTAAAAAAAAATTGTTCAAACAACCAAACCTGTTAAACTGCTAAAACTATCCGGTTTGGTTTGTTGTTCCCAGAAATCGTAGTTAGTGGCTTGGCGTAAATGTTCGTGAACTTGACTATGAGCGCGCTATATGTATGTACCTCAAGTGTTAATATTTGATTGTTGCTTATTGAAGTAATCCAGTGTACAAGGGAATCCCAAACACCCACTTTTGGATACAAATATTGTTTTCCTGTAACACGAATGCTTCCAGAAATGGAAGCATTGTGCAGTTCCATGGGACGTACTTGTACTTCCAAGACGCAAATTGTTGCAATTTTTTATACGAGGTTGAAAGTTTTCAAGATGTAATCAACTATAACTGTTGGTTATAAAATAACAAATGGAACTTACTTGAGGTACTGAAGCGTCATGTTTTTTAAGAGCGATGGATGTCGTAGTACAAGACTCCTCCATTCTTCCTTGTCAATTTTCCCATCATGTTTTGTATCAGCTTCCTCAAAGGTCTAAACAAAGCAAGCTTTAAACTATTAATACTTTCAATGTTTTGCTTATTATTAGTACTATGTTCTATATATACGACTACTATCTATGGTATCAAACCTACACTTCATTCCATTTATTATAAAAACAGGTCAATACAGGTTATATTGTATTGCTCACAGGTTGAATAGGTAAAACAATCCCAGGTCTAATTCATGTACTTTAAATACAAAACCGTAGTAGAGAAAAAAACACGTGGCTAGATGTTGAAACAAAAAAAATCAGCTAAAGTACCTTATCAATGATGCTCTCGATGACATCATCTGAAAGGTTCATGCCTGACTCCGCAAGGGTAGCTACCACCATTTGTTTTACCTACATGTTTGCATATCAACTGAGTCACTTGTGTGTTGACTATTAGTCAAATATGAAGATAATCCTACATTTCAGATTGGCAATGAACTCCAATAATGTTCAGTTTTGAAATAGGATTTTTCTTTATATATAAAATGGAATGTGGGCCTTTTTTGTAGGGAAATGGTGAGCAATAAAAAGAGCTCATAAGCCTGAAACTAATTTCAGGTTCAGGCAATAATAATGGCTAAAAAGGAGAGTTTTTTTTCGCCAAAGAAGATTTTACCTCTTGCCTCTCTATGAAACCTTGCTGCTTAAGATCATAAAGCTGAAAGGAAACTGCAAATAGAAAAGAAAAGAGTAAGAGATTCTCCATATTAGGGCTGTGTTTAATAAAAAAACCATGTTAAGTAGAAAACCCGCATAATCATTGTACATAGTGCCGAGTAGATATAGTGGTAGGTAAATATCGTAACAGCCTTACGTATCACAGTTAAAGCAATATGTGCATTTGTTTATAAGGTTCTCACAATTCTCTACTTAAAATTTGGCTATTGAATGCCCCTCTGTCTATATATCTATCTATATATATATGGGAAAAATGTATGTGTGTGTACATATTATTTCAGTCTCGCAAACTTTGCAACAATCACTTTACATGATATTAATGCATGGGTTTAAAATTTAGCGATATGTCTAGAATACCTTCCATCATGACATATAAAGAGGTACAATATAAAACTCGTGTTTAATCAAAGTAAATCCTGTGGATAGAAGTTACCAACAGAATGGCTCCTGCAATGCCAGAATCCCAGAAAACTGTTGATGTTTTCGTGAGAGGGGAGTACTATATCACTAAAAGACATGGAATTAACACTAAAAATTCAACTTACATTCAATCTTATCATCAATAGGGGCATTAGGATGAAATACGGAGAGTGCACGAGCAAACTCCTCAAAGCCCAAGATCCCATTATGCTTTGTGTCAAACAGATCAAACACCTGGAGTTTACCAATAATAGAAGAGTTTCATAAATTGCCTAAAAATATAACAAGAAAAAAATAAGATAATAATCAAGAAATGCTTCTCAAAATACCATGCCATATCACTTATTGTTTTTAGAAAGGCTATTCATATTGCTAGTTTCTTTTCATTATGAGAATATAATTTGTTCTTAAGAGGACATACTCGATCAGCAAACAAGCTTTCTTTTTTATTTGTCTTAAACAATGCCAACTGGAACTCTTCCTGCAATGTGTATCAAGGTATAGAAACATCAAAGTTAGATTCTAACAGCAGGCAAAGAAAAAAAATCATATAGAGTAAAAGAAAGGAGCTTTAGTGAATACCTTATTAATTAGCCCATCATCAATAACTGCACTGCTAATCTTCTTAAATAACTCATAAAGTGCCTCAATTTCACTTACACTAACTGCATTAATTCAATAAACTTTTTCAGCATGAGGCAGCTTCTTATATCAAGAATGAAGCAAAGACAAATGTTAGCATGATTATTTTCCAAAATGGCATTGAAGATCATCAACTAAGAGGAGTGTCTGACGACATTTAAGATCCTCAACAAAAAATAGTCCGTATAGAAAAGCATTTATAATTAAGGAGATTTAGAAAAAAGCTTGTGTATAAAGGAATGGTCAAGTGATCATGATGCGATAAAATTTTATCATAGGACAATATAGGTTATTATTCATTTTACTAATTGTTGCATTCAATACCAAATGCACTTCCCATTTGTCCCAATTTAAACTTTGGTACATATGAGTCACCAAAAGATGATTTCGTGTCCCGTATGGGTCATTTTGTACACAATAAACCAGTTGCCAAAAATGAAAACTTTTATATAAGAATGTTAGATTTGTGTATAAAATTTTTTGATTTATAAATAATGTCAAATCTTAAACGAAAATTTTAAAATTTACTGATAAAAATGACCAAACGTACAAAAACCATACTTTTAACGACTCAGATGTACAAAAATTATGAACTAAACAGGACGAAAGAGAATGTACGTTGATATTTTATGCAGAAAACCATTACAATTTACCAGACACAATCTAAATTACTGATAAAGGAAAAGGAAAAAGAAAGCCAGTTTAAGCATTTCATTTTAGTTGTTTCAAAAGTTCCTATTCATTCTAAACAATATAAACAAATTGCAACGTGATAATTTAGACTAGTAGCATACACACTGTCTCTCTAGCTAGAATCTCAGGATCTTCAAGGCCTCTTGGTTGTTTGTACAATTCAAGATCACAGCAGCGTAGCAGGGAAGCAAATAAATGCCTAACCCCCTCTAAGCACTGAGACATGGTATTTTTTTCACATTAAAATGATCCATACTTGTATCTGAAGAAACATAGCAAAACAAATGTCAAATCATTTTAACTAAATGCAAACAAGCAACAAGGGTTGAAACAAGTGGAAGGATAGAAATGACCTTTCGACCATTTCCTATTGCTGCTATAATTTGAAGTTGCAAATCACTTGATGAAAGGAACAATTAAATTATATCTGTCAGAAGTGTAATATCATTTCATCAGGAAACCTCACAAGTAGAACTTTATAGACTAAAGAATACCGAAAAAGAATAAAAATAAAACTGAGACCTCTGAAAAATAGACTAAGAATTCTTTCAAGAACCATGATCAACTATCTTTCATTTGCTTCATTGCTTTTATGATGCTCTGTCTTTGATTATTATTTAGTGAATATACATTGTTCGGTTCGGCTTTTTATGAATACAAGGTTGAGGATGTTTTAGTTATTACATACATTTGGTTTGGAGATAAATATCACATGATTTATACGCTAAAACATATTATTCTTCTGTAATCACATGACTCCTGAAATAGATAGAACAAATGCTTGTTGCATGAATTGGTTTGTAGACAAATGCCACATGGTTCAACATGTAAAACATGCTAATTTTCTTTAACCACATTAGTGGTGGCCTATAGAGAACATATGTGTGCTGCATGATTCATGAATTAGGTTTGAAGATACACATCACATGATTTTATGATATTAAAATGAGAAATCATTTATCAACCTAAACTTATGATTAAACATCCTCCTAAATGGACACTTGGAATTCATCTATATGAGTGAAAGGATGCAGGCCCTTTCTTAAGTGCATGTATAAATGCCAACTGTTCCTTAGGATTAATCTTTAAGCATATATTATGAGGATATATCATTACTAAGAGAAGGCTCTGACTTTCTTCAATCACATGAGCCGTGGTGACCTATATAGAACATATGGGTGTTGCATCAATTGGTTTGGAGATAAATGTCACATGATCAATCATGTGTACGAACTAACAGTCTTATTCACATGAACGATGACCTATTGGGGAACATATGGATGTTGCACAATATGGTTTGGCTGTAAAAGATACAGATCTTTTTAACCAAATGAGATATAGTACACATGGGTGTTGCATACATTTGGATATATCATATATCACATGACTTATCACATAAAGCAGACTAATCTAGTGAGAGAGGGATATTAGTTACAGATAATTAGATAATGGGGTGAAGCATAAGTAAAGATGTAGATGATTCAGTTATAATAGATCTTGGCAGGAAGTTGTTAAAATCAGTTCATGTTTCTTATAACAATCCAGCAGGATTAGTTTTGTATTTCTAATTTCTCTCTTTGATATCACTTTCTAGTCTCCATAAAATCTTCTTATCTTTAATACCCTTAACAGTATAAGCTTTAAATGTGCAGGTTATTTGACTGTTAAGCAGCATGTTAGAGTCTATCCATGAAACCAGTCTTACATTAGCTCTCTCTACAACATATACAACGAATGGTAAACAACAGATATGAATCATTTCGCACTAATTTCAGTTAAAACATCAGACTGTTTGGCTAAAAGCATGAATTGTGATCCAATTATTGATCGACTGATACAGATTTCTTTCAAGAGAAAGGGCTAATTTGAGTAACTCAAATAGTAAACAAACTAAACATGGAAATTACCAACGAATAGACCCCCATAACTTCTAGAAGTTACACTCCAACCTCAATATGCACTTGCAGAAAAATTATCAAAAATAAAGCATTCATGTGCATGACCATTTACACACCAAGGTCAGTTGAAGCCTCATGCTAAAAACATAAATTCTGGTCCAAGTGTTGACATCAATAGAAAATATTTCTAACAATACAAGGCATGCTTTACCATAATTAAAGTAACTATTAAAGTGAACCAATTAGACGTAAAATTCTGGTCAAAATATTAATATAGAAAGGATTTTTTTCAACACAAAGAGCAAGCACATGCAATAACCACAGTAACTCAAAGTTTACGCAAATAAGTGTGAAAATTATCAAAAAATGCAACCATAACCTTCTAAAAAGTTTATATCTAGATATGTACTTAAAACAAAAGACTCGAAATCAACCAACGCAAGTAGAAAAATCATTTGCACCCATTTTGCGCTAAAAACTTGATTTCTGATAACAATTGTTGCTATCAATAAGAACAGATTCTTCAACAGAGTCTCATAACATAAAAGAGCAATTCACATTGATCAGCCAAACATGGAACCACCAAAAGAGGCAAAGAATGAACTTCATTCCCTCTAGAACTTGCTCTCAATCACAATATTTACTTAAATTGAAGGAATCAAAATGAACCATTTACACATCAAATTCAATCGAGGTCTGTTTTAGGCTCAAAAGATTAACTCAGGTGCAAATATAGATATAACTAGTAACATTTTCTTTCAGTACAAAGCAGGTGTATACCATAATTAGAGAAATTAACTTCTTTTAGCAACTAAACATGCAAATAACTTAAATTCAAAGCAGGTTATATCGATTCAACCAACACATACCCTCAGATCTCGATATGTTATTGAGACATAGAACTCGAATTAAACCAATTCAAGTAAGTAAACATCTTAGATCCTACAACGGTAACACTTCGCGTACACAGGATCCTCAATTTCCTCAACAGAGAATTGAACTTTCAATCAAAACACCGTAATTCAACAATTCAAAAGAAGAAACTAACAATTAACTAACAATAAACACTTGCAGATCTCTCAGCAGCCACAGATTCAAACTTCAAAGGATAATAATAAGAATAAATATGCATAATTGAAACAAACCTTGTGAAAAAATTGCGGAATTGTGTGGATTTACGGAAGAATATCGAATCGAGAGTTCAAATTTCCAGCAAAATATGAAGCAAATTGAAATAAAAAAAAAGATGAAAACAGACAAACTACCACACCTATGATGATGCCATTGGCGATAGGGTACACATCCGTATGCAAACAATGGAATCCATTTTTTCGTTTTTGGCTACTCTTTTCACTTGTATGACATTACTGCCCCCTCGAATAGCTTACGTGAGCTTTTTTAGTCCCTTGACTTGTTATTTTATTTTATCACTTGGCTCGTCTTAGTGGTTTTTGTTATATCTCGAACGTGTTAAATAAGTTGGATAAAATTGTAATTAAATGGGTCAAGAAAACAAAGATTTTAGATTCACTAAATTTGAGAGCATTAATAATAAAAAGACTCGGAACAAATATTTATGTTGTTGATTTCTTTATAAATATACTTTTATTCAATAAATGTGCCATTTATCAACATGAGATTAAATGATATTTCTTTTTTTTTAACATGGCTACGTGCATGTTTGGCAAAAAGACAAAAGTGACTTTTTGACTTTCTAAAAAGGTAAAAAAACCAAAATACTTCTCAAAAAATCACCAATAATCATCAAAAGTCAAAAGGTTACTTTTGGTTTTTTACAATATGATAAATTTCTTAATTCTATAAAATTCACATGATTTCTTGTTCATTAGTGTAAGATGACAAGAAATAAAAAAAAATTTTGAACGACCAACGAATAATTTTTAAGCTCAGTCACTCGGGTAAACCCAATGGCGAAAGGCCACCCACGCCCACAAACACAGACAGCGCTGGTGACCCGGCTCGCCCACCATTCCAAGGGAAACCCACCACCTAAAGGCCCACTATGGTAAAACCTTTGGCACACTAAAAGCATATTGCACCTAGTGAAACTCCAACCCATAATCCACTTTAAAAATTCATAAGATGTCTTCTCCTAAACCGGTTATCTTAATTATTATCAATAAACAATTTTTGTCTTTCAATACTTTTTTATTGGAGCTTCCATCAAAATTTAGTAATAGTGAGTTATGCAACGCGAAACAATCTATTTTTCTCGCGAAACAATCTATTTTTCTCGACCTGAGAAAAAGATCGTTGAAACTGGATTGGAAGGTTAAACAACTTTATAAGCAATCTAAAACATCCTTTGGACTTGTGACTTGTAGCAAATACCCTCCTTTGTCCATTATACCTTCATTTCTTTCATCACTTTTCATCAATTATCACAATTACATTCACCATTAATAAACTTTAGATCTGTAAATTATTATCAGTTAACATAAAAACAAATAATTTCAACCACTTATAGAAAAACACTTGTTGTTAATAATGCACGACGAGAACAAACTACAGAGTCATGAAGAACTACAAAAACCGCAATATAAATGTTTTATTGCACATAATAAAACACACAACAGGGAAGAATACAACTGCGTAAGATACAGACAATGCCTCTAATGGTCGATCCATCTAGAGAATAAATAATTTTCACCATTTCGAAATCACCTACTTTTGCCTCTTGTATATCTTTCCTAAGAAAGATTTCAACACCTCTTGTACAGCTTTGCTCGGGTGACTTTCAATCGATTTGATCAGCTTCTCGTAACTTGCCTTCTCATAATCTTCAAACACACCCTGAAAATATACACCCACAAAATCAGTTATATATGTGTGTATGTGTATATATATATATATATATGGACAGCTGTTAGCAGTCTTTTATAGTTCATATAATGTTTGGTTGGCAGAAAATAAGATGAAATTCATGATGATAATAGTAAACGTTTATATCTAATAGTATAGGAATTAAAACAACAAAATGGATTGATTAAAATGAACTAAAGCTATTTAGATGAAAAATATATTTGATGCTTAATAAATATATAAAGAAGAGGTATATAACATAACAAAAATTATAATAATACACTGGTTATTAATAATTTTGTAAGATTTTTTAATTCCATGGAAATTGTAAAACATTCCATCCAGGTTGCAAAGGAGTTTTGTTCCTTCATTTGATGAATTAAAAATTCCCATTCCTTATTTTTGCCTACCAAACACCCCAAGGTATTATTCAAACTATTAATAGAATTAGGCTAATTAGCATACGGGTCAGTTTCAGATTATTCAAATTTGATGTGTCTGGTGTGACAAGGTGTTCATCAGGTCGTTTTTGGGTTATTCGATTTTAAAAAAATTTGGAACTGAATTCGAATTTGAATCAAATGCGAATCAATTCCAGTTTGAAATATGGTTTTCGAAGTTCCACATAGGGAGAAAACAAGAAGCCACAAACCTGAAGATTTAGAGTGTGGTATAGTTCCTTCACTTTTGCAACCGAAGATGGATCTTTTTTCCCATAGTTCTCCTAGATAAATAATTTATACGTGTAAGCAAATATATAGCTGCTAACAAGATTTAGCGTGCATGCATTGAATTAAAAAAAAAGAAGGGGGGAGGGGGATTAATTGCAAAAGATGTGTGTGCAGTTCCAAAAAAGGGTTCTGGATTTCTTAATATTAAGTGTAGGGATAGTATAGAGGGTAATTTAGAGGTGACAAGTTCAATCCATATTCTTACGAACAGTCAATCTGTTAAACAAGTCAAATAAAAATTATTACCTAAATGGGAAAGGATCAAACAGGTTGGAAAGTCTCTCGAAGTCTATTTTTAATGCATACCACTTTAATAATTCTATTCAAGGATTTTAATTTATCATTAATTTAATAAGTACTGTTTTTATAACCATAAGTAATGCATTTTGAAAAAGGAAATTACTTGTTAGCAGGTTGAACCAACATGTTTTGACACATCCTAAAACTGGCCCATTTCAACTCAAAACTGTTTTGGCCCGATGCTCTGAACCCTCTAATCTTGTCCCCTCTAGTTAGTATAGGGGCTACAGTTGGGGTAGCACAACTCATGACCTTTGCAAAAATTTCTAAGGCAATTGTCAAAAAATTCGCTAGCCTTAACTACCTCTACTTTATGTTTGCATGATTAATTTATTAGACTGTATATGGATAATTAAACCCCCTAGACTCTTAGAACTCAATTCAAAGCCTTATGTTGAATTCGCACATAAGACCCTCTACTTTATGTTAGCATGATTAAACATTAGACTTTATATGGAATTATGGATAATTAAACCCCCTAGACTTTTAGAACGCAATTAAAACTTCCTTTAAGTTAAGTTTAAGAACTCGATCATGCAAAAATGGAAGACATTTTCTTTACATTTTGAAAAGTTAGTGGTTTTAATTATGCAACAAAGAACTTTTATGTTAATAACAAGTGTAAGAACTTTATCATTAAGTTTTAAAAGCTAAAACAATTTAATGATGCAAAAATAAAGCCAAGAGGCTTATGTATAGTTCAAGCATAAGTACATAAGTCCGTAAACTTTTCACAACTATTGCCCCAATTTTTTAACAAAAATATTGTTGGTAATTGTGCATGTATGGTTGTATTCCTACATGTGCCTAAATATCCATGTGTATATGTTATATGCATGCATGGGTGTATTCCTACATGTGCCTAAATATCCATGTGATATGTTATATGCATGTATGGGTGTATTCCTACATGTGCCTAAATATCCATGTGTATATGTTATATGCATGTATGGCCTTACTTGTAGGATTTTCTTTTGTTCCTCGTTGGCAAGTTCCAAAGCTTTCACAACTAACCACGAGCACTTAAAGTCTTCAATGTCTGTTCCAATCTGTCAGAGTGAGATTAATGATATTTTGTGAGCTTTAACTCTGTGGTGACTCAGGAACTAAATATAATAAAAAGATATTTGCTGGACTTACCTTTCCAATCACCTCTGGAGCACCAAAACAGTCTAGATAATCGTCCTGCAATCATTAAAGAGGTTGATAAATTGACAGTCTTAAATAAATGCGATGGTTTTAACCTACGACATATGATTGCATCAGTTTGGGCTGTGTTTAATCTCAAACAAGTCAGATCAAAAAATTAGCTAAGATAGGAACCAGTTGAAAGTCTATTTTAATGTGTACAACAACGTAAATTGGTTTATTAAAAGTTTTGTAGGTCAACTGAAAAAACCCCATGGACTTTTGCTGAATTTTTATACAAGTCCTTGGACTTTATTTTACAATGATTAAAACTAGATGAAAAGTTCCTTTTAAAGTTTAGAACTTCAAAATTCATAGGACCTATCTGTTATTTTTACAAAAATTTGAAGGATTTAACATGCAAAAAGGACTATTATGTTAAAAAAAATCAAGGATTTATAATCAAGCTACAGGAGTTGAGGGATATAGTCATGCGAAAATAAAGTCTAAGAGCTTATCTACAGATTCATCAAAAATCCATAGGCTTTTTCAACAGTACCTAAATTTTATTCAACAATGCCTAAATTTTAGATCATTTAGTAATAATAAAGTTTTTGCAATCATATGAAACCTGTAAACCGAACCTCTTTTGACATTTTAGTCCATTACTGAACCCATCAATCTTGGGACCTCTAGACACTAGTCACAAACTATCATTGTTAAAATTCCCTGGAAAGGGGATAAATGCTTGACATTCTACCAAGAAGATGAAGGGAGTAGTACAAAAATGAACATTAAATGGCCTAATCCAGTTCTTGCAAGTAGTCCAGCATATGCCAGATTGGAAGGGGATGAAATCACTTAATAGTAATCAAGCATGACTGTTCCATCTAGGTTACACAAGTTCAATACAGTCGTATTGTTGTGGATTTGTCTATAACCGATTAAAGTATATGGCCTAAATGAAACAACTGAGAGACTATACCAATTAATATTTTTTCCCTATAGCAAACTGGTTTCGGTGACATTTTGGAAAAGTGAAAGATCATTAAATTGTAAACAAGTTTCATTCTACTTAATTTATAGTTTTTAACCGGTTATGAAAATTTTCATGATAATGGAACAAAACTTGAGTGACCTAAGTGGAACATTTACAAAATTGGTTACCATTTAGTGACTTCTCCTGTTGTAAATAAATAATTGCAAGTGATGATCACAAACCTGCACTTGAAAATAGGTACCCATTTCAACGAGTACGTTCTTCACTTCTTCATGTTTGTCCAAATCCTCACCGAACATAAGAAGTGCACAGGCAACCTTGAAGCAGAAATCAAAGAAAAATAACCGAATGGATTACTCACTAACATATAGAAGCAATGTTCCATGAATTATAAGAGCAAGATGAAAATAGAAAATAGAAATGTTACAAGATTAAGTGGGCTAGTGCTAGAGCACAGCTAACACGTAGACATTTTAACTTATAACCTTCATTCATATCTGAAGACTACAGATTAGAACATTACAAGATGGTACCCAACACGGCGGGACACTACAAGCACGGTCTTGGGTAATTAAAGATGTACAAAGTAATAAACAAATATATCAGTTCTGAATTCAGTGGGATATGCTACCTTAACACAAACATACAAGCATTTAGACATAGAAAAACAACATTGATCAACTTAAGCAACAAAAAGAAGGCGCTATTTACAAACTAGTACCAACGATAATGAAAAGATGCATTCAGGTGAAAACTTTTTGATGTAGAATATAAATGAATAAGTCATGAATTTTACTCACTGGAAGGTAAAATGAGTAATAAGCAGTTTTGTACTGAACAATCCGGCGATGACTGCAATACAATACGGTAAACTTCAAAAAATGTAACATAGGTAAATAATAAATATATATGTGTGATAAATAAATAATACACCCATGCACAAAGGGCATGCCAAAAATAATATTAGATTGGGTGGAGTAATGAGAAAGTTTAAGGTATCACTTACGTTGACAATGTATACTTTGAGAGATCTTTCTCTCCAACAAGTGTAGTAATCAAATCTATCATTTGTCCAGAGGCTGTTTGGAATTCTACCTGGGAATGTAAAAAAACTAAATTGTAAGTAGAGGTGGGTTACTTATGAGCAGATCGATTCGCGTTATCTTTTATCTCTAATTGGTCAACAAGTAAAATCAAGAAATTAAGGAAATAGGTATAGGCCACACCAAAAGTGTATCACTATTGTATAAAACCTCCTAACCCATTTTACTCAAAAACAATTAGGTTAATAAGTAACACTAATTATCTACAAGAAAAAAATAAAGTTTGATCCAGAAAAATGTTCGAGTCAACTCGACTTAACCTACCAGTTTCGGCCCATGTAAAATGTTCACCCTTATAGTAATCACCCAACTGCCCAATTCTCCATGTCAACTGGTAAATACTGAAACCATAAATAGAATCATTGATACATTGAATATGAAGAAAACCAACCTCATTGAACAGGTCCACTAAATCCACGTAATAAGGCTTTGCTCGGAAATGTTTCTTGAGAATTCTTGGGATATGGTTACGAAGAATTATTCCATCGTTTGCAGCAATCATACCAACCTATAATCAATTTTTCAGATTGTAAAGTTAGTTCTAGTCATGCACATAATCAAACTGTTCAAACAGGGACTATTCGAAAGAGTAGATTCGTAAGATTCACACCTTGGGTAATCTGAACCAACAGGGTTGACCTCTGCGTGTATGAGACTCATCCATGATATCATCAAGCACAAGAAAGTATGCTTGAAGCTGCAAGATTGAAGATTCATCAACAGGAAGGATTTAATTATATCATGCACTGAAAGAAATTGGTTTAAGTATTAAAAGTTAATGATTCAAGCATGTTGTTATTACCCATTCAATGCACCAACCAAGGGCAGATGCAAGGAAAACCTCATCATCAGTCAATTCTCCACCTTTAAGCAATTGGTAACTGTCAACAACAGAGAGGCCCCGATTCAGCTTTCCTACAAGAATCACATTTTACCATGGTCATTGATACAACATAATAATTTGCGATAAATCAATTCAAAGGAAGGACTAAAAAAATAAATATTCTTACCTCCAGGTACATTGTAGTCAAGCATCTGCAAATAAATAAGTAAAGAAACACAATCAATCACAGATATTATGGGTGGTTCCTTTCTTAGAAAATTATATAATATTTTATTAATACAGATTAGACATAAGATTATGAATTTATGATGCATCCGAACTAGAAAGCTGTGATACCTCACACAGTATAATTAAACAGTAGAAAGTTTTTAATGCATAACACTTCACAATTTTGGAACAAACTTAACTCTTTTCTAGTCATATTTTGAACAGATGGAACGCATACAGATTGTTGTTATATGCTTATATCATCTACTTTTTATTATTTTTACTAATACATGTGTGTTAATGTGGATGTTGAATTGAAAACGTAACATAAGTATATGAGAAAAAAACACTAAGTATGCAAGGTGTCAATGATGACAATGGAATGCCCTACAAAGCTGACTTAACTTTAGAACTCAATTTCAAGACTTAAGTATTACACTGTCTACTTAAGATAACTAGTGAAGAGTTTAAGAAAAGCATAACTACCATTCACATCTCATTTGTTTATTCCTGACTCTAGGTCTCTTGCATTCTTAGCTTTGACCTTCCCAAAACTCATATCGTATTGAACAGCATAATAGCAAAAAGTGATTATAGTACACCTTCACAGATTCCAATAAGTTTTTATGTTTTGAATATCTAGTTCAACAGTTATAATGTTACTAAACAAGTTAGCTATTACTGAATCTCAAACCATTTCAATCACTTACTATTTAGTTATACTGGCAGATAGTAGAAAAATATGATGAACTCCGTTTATAAGGTCCTCAATCATACAAATGGATACTAACAAACTGTGATAGTTATAAATCGAGAAAGCAGTCATGTCAACTGTCAAATATAACTCCAATAATACACTGTAGCTTGAGAGTGAAATTAGAAGTAACTTCTACCGGTGCTAATGAAGATATAGTTATAAATCGAGAAAGCAGTCATGTAATCTATAACCATACAAGCGAATCCATAAATACTTACGAATCAAGATAGAAGTAGTTCAAACAACAAGTTTATAAATCAAATAGCACATTAAACACACCAATCCATCACTGCAATTACTCAACTTCACATCCGATCCACTCACACTTTCCATCAACAATTCGCAATAAAATCATTAAACCTCTTCCAAATCAAATAATCAATGCAACAATGTCGATTCGTTAACACACAACAAACCTCCTTCCACATAAACGCAAAAAACCACATCCGTCAACCACATATTCAACTATTCGCGTACCACAACGAACAACAAACTAACAAACACCTCAAATCACAAAACCTCAACACGATTACTTCAACAATGATTCAAATGATTCAGATTTTACCTTTTCGACCCACTCACGTGAATCATCGTCGAATTCGAAGGCTGGATCGTTGATTAACTCTGATTTGAGACTAGTGTACACTTGAATGAATCTAGACTTGAGATCGATTGTCATTGTTGGTGATTTCGTGAATGATGAAAGGGCAAAATCTACAGATTCTGATATCTGATGTGATTTGGGGAATTGGGTGTGGGTATTTGTAAGGAGAAGATGCTTGCTTTCGTTTGTTTGTTTAATTTATTTTATTTTTTTTTTGTTTTATTTGTTTATTGGCGGAAGAATCAAATGGTCAAATAGGAGTCGCAGTTCGATAATATTAATATTCGGTGTATCTATACAATATATTATGTTACTTTCTAAAAGTATAAAAATATATATTTCACGAACATGGTAATTATATAATTACATCTGTAGACTTATATATCAAGTTTTTTATGATTTTTTCTATGATTTTTGAATGACTATTAGTTTTTATTTTGTTAATATATTTATAATAAATTTACACCATAAAAATAAACATTATATTGTTTTTAATTTAAGTATAGTGTTATTATAGTTTTTTAATTTAAACATTACATGTTGTGTTTCTACTACATCGCATTCGCTATTGATAAAATAATTGAAGTGTGTTAAAATAATTCATCTTATATATGATTTTAATTATGAATTACTTTTCTTTAAAAGTTAAGCTAACTTATGTGATAATTTATTTCGTCTCTTTATAACATAGTTAACACTTACAACTTCCACGTATTAAATAGACAAGAAGTGATCTTTATTCGACTTGAGATTGGACCATTAAAGCTCGAAATGAATCAAGTTTGAACAAGCTCGAACACGAGCTCGGACCTCACATAAACTTAGTTTCAAGGAGTCTACGTTTGTGTTTCATGTGTCAAGCTAGAGGGACTCGTGGGTCTAAATAAGCTTAAACGAAGTTATCTTTTTGTTGTTTTTAGTTAAGATATTTATAAATACCAAATTGTATTTTTAGTCAAAATATGGTGGCACTTTTCTAACTACCACAATGTTTTCTACTCAAAATATTTATCTTCATTTAATGTTTTGCATTTAATAAACATAACTCTAATTTATTTTAATTTTGAACGGAAACATAACTCTAATTAATATATCTTCCGGTTAACTTCTTTTTTTTTACTAACAGCAAAAAGAAAATTTATTAGCACCAAAATTTGACTCCCAATCTAACAAGTCTGCTAGATAGGATAAGTCAACGGAACATTACAATGGATTAAAAGAAGTACATGGAGGGGCGTAACTAGACATACCGCGTACGGGGTCAAGTGACCCCATTGATTTTTGAACCCTTAGTGTAACGTATAATGCCGAATTTTTTAAAGAACTCAGAGTTTAACGGTAAGTGAACTAATTAATATATTAAAGTTTGATAAAATGACACGTTGTTGGTTTAGTGGTAAATGTTCCTTGAAGCCATGCATGTTTGAATAGCCGGAGGTCACGAGTTCGAAACATGTTGTGTCTTTTTTTTTCCTTTCTTTATTTGAGTAAAATTATCAAAATATCTTACTCTAATAACACAAAATAAAACTCTAGCCCCCATTTTTCTTCATATACCCCATCGACATCTGCAGATTGCACACATCCAAAAACTAGACGGATTGCCCCCATTTTGATATTATATTTTTGTTAATATTTTCAATGCAATTTAATTACATTCCGAACCGAACCAACCCGACCGCACAAGTCGGAAATTTTTATATTATGTTGTTATTAAACGAATCAACGAAAAGTAGTGACCCCACTCGTTAAAAATCATGGTTCCGTCACTGAGTACATGATTCCATCTATCCCATCCCGGTTAGTTTCTATAAATTCTTATGAATAATATAGGGTCATAATATAGACACATTCACCCAGATAAATCGACACCTCTTATTCGTCACGTATGGGTCCATACGCGACGTATAGAGTCGAATACACTGAAAACGAAAAAAATTCAAGGGGCTGTCAGAGAGCTATATAGCCGTATACGACCCCTATACGACACATATAGGATTATACGACGCGTATATCGAAATTCGACGCTGACTACAAAGAAAAAATCATAGGGTTGTCAGAGGGGTTATACGCCCCGTTTAGAACTATACAACACGTATGATGTTGATTTAAAATATTGGGGTGTCCAAACTAAAAACCTATGTCCACGGCCACTATAAGATTATTCTTCTAAATTATGCTTAGAAACTATACTTGGTTTAGTAAATCGGAATATTTTTTTCTTCTAATTTTTCATATGTTGTTTTATTGTTTTTCATGTATAATATTGTATGAGTGCATTAGTTTTTCTTTAACTTGAAATAGAGTAACATAAATTGTCAAACATTCAAAACTTTTCCACAAGATTGTCGATATCAGAACTAATTGGCCCACATAGCATGAGTTTCACCCCATTCACACGCCACCGAACACGTGAAAATCGACATTAGTATTTGTTTCATAGTATTTGATTGTATTTTAAATAAATACCAAAATCAATATAATACTAGATGAAAATAAAAGCATAAAAATTTTTAATATGCCAAAATCAATATATGATCACTTATATGTTGTTCAAAAGTAAAGCTAAAGAGTATATAATGTAATCCAAAGGTAACTTTTAGTAACTAAATCCATATAATATCTTGTCGATGTCTAATAATTAGAGGGCTACTTTAATTAATTGGTTTATTGAGTTTTATTTAGTTACTTGATTTAATTTGATTTGATAGATTAAATAATTGATTGTGCTTTGATTTAGTTTCCTAATTTAAATCTAAGTAGGTTAATATGGATTGCAAATTGGTTTAGTCATTGATGTTATTGTAGTTGGGTATCAAGTTTATAACACAAAAAATAGTCGATCTTGGTTATGTTATGCTTTTGTGCTTAGTTTTGGTTCCAACAATAATTACATTAATATATTTAACATTAAATTGATGAACTTGTGAAATGAAAAAGCCCTTATATATGTTCGAGTAAACGTTATGAGAAATTTTAGTTTTGTGTTGAGATTTTAATGTTATTGAATGATTATTATGTCGTTTAATTGAATTAAACGTAAATCACGAGTGTTTCAATTTTTTTGAACTAACCTCTAAATGACGAAAAGTAGAATTCATGAAACATCTAAATACTCGTAAGATGTTTCATTCGCGGAGTAAGACGTTTGAAGGCCTATTATTTTATTAGGTTTGAGCTCATGTATTACATTGGTGGAATAAACAAAACATATTTAAATCATTAGTTTATGAATATTTTATTTTCTAGATGCTATCATCCATTGGTGAAAAAATATAATGAATATTTAAAAGTTATAACATATAATAAATTAGAAATTATTACTCTATATATAATATGTATTAGTAATTATTAAAATAACTACATTTATATTTTAGATATTTAATAGTTTAGTTTACTTATTTACAATAATTATCATTTAATATGAGAGAGACAAGAAACATAAATATAAATAAATTTGTTTTTATATATTTTAGTTAAAAAGAAAAGTCAAATTAATTGTTTTTATAATTTTTGTATCTATAACATCTAATAAAACAAAATTTCTTTTTTAACACTTGTTATTTTTTTAACACATGTTTTTATCACTTGTCATTTTTGTACACATCTTCACATTAATTTTTCTTCCAAATGAGTATTGTAGTAATTTAAACAATCATACAAATTTCTTTCTATTATTAGAAATATATTTTATTAATTGATACATTTATCTCTCTTATCTAGATTTTTTTGAAATCAAGTTGTCTTTTTTTTTAAAATAAAATTACTAAGAAATTTAAAAAATCACATCTTATTAAAACTGAAATAGTAAAAAAAATCATATAATATGAAATTTTCTAAAACAGTAACCATTTCTAAACAAAATATTTAAATCATTTTATTTTAGAATTTTATAAAAAGGTAATTAACAAACAGTCTTATTAAAACAACCAGGATAATTACAAATCAGAGTTTTGAATAAACTAAATCTATATAAAAATAATATTTTTTTATAAAAAATCTTAAAACAAATGTTTAAAAATAAACTATTTAGATAAAAAGGTTTAAAATTGTATAATTATTTTATTTTTTAACTATTACATATAGATAATTATAATTATATTTTATATTAGAATATTATACTTTAACCACTCAATCTGAACCACTCAATCTCAAATTACTCCAAAAATTAGGAGCGCTCAAGACGAAGATGAAATTTCATATAAGAGGGGGGGATCTTTTTTAACCTTAAGCAGACCATATGAATTTTTTATATTTTTTTAAAGAAATAAGTACTTTTAGTTTTTGTGTAGAAATTAACCAGAAATTTGAAGTCAGTTAATTAATTGAGATGTTAACGTCATTGGTCATAATAAATGAATCAAGTAACAACAAATTAAAGATAACTTGAGAAAGTTGCAGTTTCATAATTTCTTTTCAACAATGTCTTGCATCCACAGTAAGCATTTGACATGCCAATTATCAATAGTCAAGTTTGACACACAGTGACAATATTTCAACCATCACCAATAAAAGAATTTAAAAACAAAATAGGGTTGTTTTATTTGGGCACCCCGAAATTTTAAATCAACATCCGTTGACCCTATACGCCGCGTATGGGTCCATACGTCGCGTATAGGGTCGACTGACGTGAAAATCATCATACCCTATATGCCGCGTATGGACTCATACGCTGCATATAGGGTATTCTCTGAGAAGACCATAGCAGACTCGTGTCAGACTCGTGTCGAGGTACCTATACCGCGTATGGACTCATACGCGGCGTATAGGTTAGGATGTTTTTTATATATTATTGTTTATAAAAATTTTGCGTATAAAAATTGGTGTCGGCTCTATTTTGCACGTTAAGGTTTACATTTTGCGTATAAGTTATGTTTTGTAACATATAAATAACGAAGTTTTTAAATACATAACAAAATAAAAGTACAACTAATAATATAAAAAACTACAGAGAATCTGGGTAATGTCGAGGCGGTGGCAAGTCTGGAGGATCACTACCAGCAGCACGGGCTCGTGCAATCTCAAGCTGAATGTGCCAATCCATAAGATTCTCAACTCGATCGAGCCGATGAACCTGATCCCGTACCTTTTAGAAGATAAAAGGTTTTCTAAAACTTGCATTGGTGTTTCACCGACTTTCTTTTCACTTCTTATCTTATATTGAGCGTTGTATACGTTTCTGGTTAAGGATGCATTCTTTGGATTTTGTTTTTTCAAAGACGATAAGATGCTACGAGGCTCCATGTTCTGATCAGTAAGTTGTTCCACCAAATTGTATTCGTTTTAAGAAAATCTTTTTACAATTGGGTGTCCCTCCATATGTTGAGCGGGATCATGGTTATGTTCATCATTTCTCACCTCTAATTTCCACGAACGACGTTTGTTGTCGTATATCCCCACTAATTTAAATGGGCATCCGATTTTTTTGTTACCAAATCGTCTAATTGTTGCTTTACTTTTGTGTTCACCATCACGATCACAGATAAGCCACACATTTACGACCTGACCTTCTTTTTTCTTTGATCTTCGTGTAATAATAACGTAACTATTATCATGTCCCCTATTAACAACCCAACAGACTAGCTCATCGAGTGATAAAAGTTATTGAGATGTTTCAAACGATACTTTCGTGTTCTGATTTTCATCACTCGAGAGATAGTTTGTATTACTTTATTGCGGGTCGTAACTTGATTCTCGGCAAAACTCGAACTCATCATCGGGAACATAAGATTGGTTTAAATCTGACAATCGTTTTTCGTAAGCAGCTTGAACGTACGAATCATCTTGATTACTATCTGTCACGTACGAAACGCTTGAATATTCACCAAACAAATAATTACCATCCCAAAACGACATAACGAACGAAGAATCTTGGGTCACTTCAAATTCAACCGTGATATACGTTTTGTGACAACCCTATAAAACAAATGATATTTTTTAAAGAAAATAGGGTTTTGTGATTCAACTATTTCTTCAACATAATTTTTCTCTAAAACTATAACTCTTATTTCTTTTATATACATACTTACGTACACATAAATGTCTTGATTACTTAATAATCATTTCAACTAACTCAGGTTCCATGATACTAGTCGGTTATGATAAAAAGGCTCGAAAATTATTTAAGTTTACCGTAACCGACTAGCATCGATGAAACCCGAGTTAGTTGAAACGGTTATTAAGTATGCAATTCAAATATATGTATATATGTATGCAAATACTTAATGAAATAAGAATCAAATGTTTACCGAGTAATTATGTGACAAAAGAAAATGTCAAACCACATAACGCTAATTTCCTCCGATTAAGATTAAACGTTATGATTACTATCAATTACTAAAAGTATCAAACGTTTCCTTCGTAACATATGAAATATGAGCGCATTCGTTTGATATTCGGTGTGTTTATATATCAACGAAGCGAATCTTAAGTCGCGTCAAAATAATTCGAAATAAAGCCTATACGCTGCGTCGTATAGGTGTCGGTGGAGATACGTCCCACACCCATACGACCCAGGCCTATACGCAGTGTATGAGCCCATATGCGGCGTATAGCCCCGCTGAATGACTGATTTGACTTCGCCAGTTTTGTCATCTGAAAATCCTATACACGGCGTATGGGTACGCGGCGTATAGTCTCCACGACAATATCTGATGTGACGTGGAATGTTTGACATTTATGTGGGAGAACTATACGCCGTGTATGAACCCATACGCGGCGTATAAATGTGTGTCAGTTTATAAAATGGGAGGTGTCCCTTTATTATGATAAAAAAAATGTTTAGTTACTGTCACATCAAGGAAAAAATGGTTCATTTCTTAAAACTCTTATAAATATCTTCAACAAAGTTTTTTAAAAATATCAAAAAATATTATCACATCATCATCATTTCTCATATTTTTTTTATTTTTAATTACTAACCCATCCGGCCCCACCCTTGTCCTACCTACCCTAAAAATGACTTTTTTCATGTTCAGAACAAGGACTTTAAAAATAAACATCACCAATGGTTCTTGATAAAATGAAAATGCTTAGTTTGAATTTATTAATCGGAGAAACACTCCAATATACAACTTTATACAAAAACAGAATGTGTAATTTGAGTTTTTATTCATTCAAATTCAGATTAAAAAAACAATGACATGACAGCTTGCAGCATAAAACAACAAAAAGTAGCACAAACATAGTGCATCCAACTAAGCCAAGCTACATGGACACATAGTAAGACAAACATGAAATTTGTAAATAGGAACAAAGCATCTACACATGAACTTATAGCATAATCGTAACAATAGCACTCAGCTTTATAAAAACACAATTAGAAAGATATTGAATTTAAATAATATAGATACTTTTAGAAAACACATTGCACATCATTTTATGTATAGTGTAAAATTAGCTATGCAACATTTTGATTATCTTTAATTGTATTTGCATTTACAGTTATATATTTATTTGTTCGTTTGGTGTAACACTCATATTTTATTGCTTATTATTATTTTTCTCTTATACATATTAAAATTTAATGTATCATAAAACTCTACATGTACCATTATGACGTGCTAATTTGTATTTATGCTCTGATGGTAAATTTCATTTAAAATAAAATTGTACGTTTTAATTGACTTTTCGGTTTCGCTTTTTATAATTTCTTTTTCTTTTTTTTCCTCTAAAATTTTAAAAGTAATTTTTATAAAGTTCAAATTTGTAAGTGTTTAATTTTATTAACATTCGTGATTTAAATTGTTTGGTTTTCTTTTTCCGCTAGGACGTACCTAGTTTTATCAATCTTCTGAAGTGATTTTTTTAAACCATGTTAAGTTTCAAATGTGTCAATGGTCAATGGTCTCGCTGTAACACATGACAATTTTGTTTTTTATACAAAGTTTCGAATGTTATTGACGGCGTACTAGTTACGTTTCTATTCCTTCAATGCACGAGTTCAAGGCAACGTTTCAACGTTAGCTTTTTTTACGATTTTTTTTTTGTTTTGTAAAAGCGGGGGTCTCAATTAAATATAAACAATTAATTTTCCCAAAGCTCACTTTGCGGAAATAACATATAATTTAATAAAATTGTTATTCTACAACCACACTTTTGTCATGGTTTAACAAACCATTTGTCGGTTATATGGCTTATACTAAAGTCATCAAATAAGTAAACCCAAAGGTACATATCATAATGCACAAAATCTAACACAAACGATTTGGGATTTCGTCACGTAAAACATTGCGTTTTGCTCTCAATGTCAAATTAACAATAACCTAAAATCATACACAGATGATTACCGCTCGTGAATGCACAAAGGTCAAATAATGATAATGTTAAAAACATAAAGTACCAATTTATTGGCCCGTTCTATATGTAATGCTCGCTTTGAATTTTACAATAAGATATATCTATCTTATGTAATAATTGCTATGCATAAATGATAGTCGGAATATGATGAATTGTTGTGAGGAATGAAAAAAATATGTATTTGGTTTGTCAATGTAATGCAAGTATCGCATTTCCTTTATACATTTTAAAATAATTCCTTTGCTCCCATTGTATTTTATTCATTTCGTTGCATATTCCACTATTTATTCCCACCACCACTAGTCCACCACCAACCGCCGCCGCCCCCGCCGCCGCCACCACCAACAACAACTGCCACCGCCACCACCCAACAACACCAACAACCACCACCAAACATAACTAGTAAAATCACCGACAACTACAACTACAACCACCACCACTTACCACCACCCATTGGGAAATCATCCAAAGTTGTTATTTGTCATCTAGGTTACTTATAAGATCATTCATAACATGTAACCTGTTATTAGCAACTAAGGATGGAATAGGCACTCGTTTCTTATCCCTATATTACTTTAAGGTTGCGTTTGATTTGAAGGAATTAAGTACAATTGAGAAACTAGTATAATTTTCAAATAAAAATATGTTTGAATGAGTAATAAAATATAAAACCAAGAGAATGTTTCAACTCAAATTCTCTTTGTTGTGAGATTTCAAAATCCTTCCACCTAGATAGAGAATTTGAAATCTCACAACCAAGGGAATTTAAGATGAAACATTCATTTGGTTTTATATTTTATTACTCGTTCAAGTATAATTTTACTTGAAAATTATATTAGTTTCTCAATTTCATTCTATTTCTTCCAACCAAACGCAGTCAAAGATTTCAATCGATCATGTAGTGCCATCTTATTTGGTTTTGTCCCGAGCTACCCTAAACTATCCAAGTAAGTGGTGTCTCTTCTTTCAGGTACCATAAAGTCCTAAACCATTTCAACTAACAGTCATCTAACTTTGGCATTTATAATCATTGGGTACTAGTACATGTGAATACAACCCACATAGCCTACCTCGAATGGGTGACAATGGTATTATCGTGATCTCGAAATACATTTACATCCAAGGGGGTACCCGAGTGGTGCCTTGCCTACCATAACACATTAATTTTTATGTTTCCCGGTAATTAATATTAAACATATATAACACGTGTGCATGTAGTTTTATTTTGTAATCAACAAGTTTTCGCTTATATATAACTAACTATGTTAGAAAACTATGTAGATATATGAGTTAATTATCATAAAATCGTAATATATTTAAATATAAAGTTAATTACTTTTTAAATCATTGCTATTTAATATCTAAAATATGTATATTGTTTTGATTTTATTATCATTTGGTGTGGAAGAGATAAAGAAAAAGGACGATAATACGTGTGTATGGTGCTATATTACAATACTTTTCATTTGAGGATATGTAGAAGTACTTGATTATTTAAATTGTAACTAAATCATTGTGTATTACTTAAATACTTATACTCATAAACGAACATAAAAATGCGTTGATCTGATAACACATACTCGATAAGACATAATTTTAAGTGGTTATATTTGAATAATTTAGTCGGTCTACCCATCATAAGTGAGACCATCATATACGCTCATCAGTAATGAGTTAATCTTGATGCATAGTTGTGTTTTATTGCTATTTTATTTTTCATATCAGTTAGCACTACTGGTTTTTCGATGATTATCAACGAAATGGCATTGTCGTATCAATTACAACTTCTGCTTAATGTGTATATAACATTCTTTCATATGTTTACACTAATAATTGTACATAGTCCACGATATCATACTATAAATTTCAGATAAGTACAGATCACACTCTTGATTTACTATTAACATAACATATTGATTTACTATTAACATAACATACATTATGTGGAATCATCAAAAGACTTGTAGTTAATGATATCTTGTATTTACATAGATAGTGTTCGGTATGAATGAATAAAATAAAGAATGAAATGAATAATTAAAAGCGAATGAAAAAATGTTTGCTTGGTGAACGGGATGAAATAAATCATTACATAAGTAACTAGTTTAATACATCGTGTATTACACGGGTTGAATAAATAAAATATTAAATAGTTATTATTAAATATTAATGAATTGAAACACAATCTTTTGATATAAGATATGATTAAAACTACGTAAGAGTGATAAAAGAACGATATCATATATTAAAATTTTTTAATTGTTTTAAATTGATTTTTAAACAAATTGCTTACCAAACCGTTTTTAAAAAGTACCATCTTTAATTACCGTTTGATTTTTTTTAAAATATTTCTTTATGAATTGCATTTTAGAAAGATCTCTTTTTTAAACAAATTTACATATGTAATATGAAAAGAACTAAAATAACATCATTTGTAGTTAATGTGATATTTATCATGAGAGAGAAAAGAAAAATAAACTTATTAGCCCTAGAATTATAACAAGTGTTATGCAAAATCTTATTTTATTAGTATTGATAAATTAATATATTTCATTCCACCTATACACACAAACCACTTTTTTTATTTCATTAATTTCTTCATCATTAATCACCACAACCATCACCAATCACCAACATTGCCCACCACCACGCCATCGCCCACAATCACCACCACCAAGCTCCAACACCAACCACCACCACCACTATCATGCCCCCACCACCGGTCACCACTACCAACCACCAACACAAACCACCACCAACAACCACCATAAACCACCACCACCACCATCATCGACTATCAAAATCGATTGCCACTAGCCAATGCCATCAACCACGACCATCACCATCAGCTCACAACACCGGTAACCTCCACCACCACCTTTTTTCACCACCGTTTTAACGACCACTACCACCAATAACCACTGCCAATTATCACCGCCCACCATCACCACCAACACCACAACCACTACCATAAGCCACCAACACCACCGGGAACCATCATAGGTCACCACCACCGACCGTCACACCACAACCACATTTGTATTTCATTCCATCTACATTCTCTCATCTATTTTGTTACCTCATCCATTATGTTTTTTCGTCAATTCAATTATCTCATATCTAACAAACCCTACGAGCCACTGAGGTTGTAACTTCGACTCCATCAATAAATATATAATATTAAGATAGAAATAAAATTAGATAGAAATAAAATTAAATATATTAATTGGGCTCAAGACTTCTCAAGTTTTTCTCAAAATAAAAACATTAATATTCCGGGCCACAAACTTATTTTTGGCCCAAATGAGAGATACCCCATCTATTATCCATTACGTATCATAAAATAAGATTTTTTAATGTCACATGTCAACATACTAGAAAGGTGCCCGCGCAATGCGTCGTGACAATATTATTTGTCCGATACGAGTTTTTAGTTTTTGTTATTCTTATAGTAATTTTACAAAAAATTATTGTATTTTTTCCAAGCTAAAATTTAAAACATCAAATAAATAGATTTTGCATGACAAATTGTACATTTATGTATTAACTTATTGTACGTTACAAAAAAGAAACATATAGGTCAGCAAAAAAATTACACTAAAACATTTAAAAATACACATTTACGATTACAATATCAAAAAGTTTTTAAACATGATAGATTGATATAACATAAATCTTAAAACAAATTAAGTTATTTTTGATTTATGGGTAGATAATATAAAATTTTATGTAATTTATAGTAATTATAAGGTTATTATGTAACTAATTGTAAGGGGTAATTTGTAAATAATATTAAAAATATTATTTTACCCTTAAAAATAGTTGTACCTTATGTATTAAATGAGTTAAGTGTTCTTAATTTTATGGTATCTTAAAATACTCTTCTCATATACTTTATATACAGTATAGATTAATCATTTTTATTATTATTTTTCCGTCTCTCTCCTAATAAATGATAATATATATATATATATTAAATTATATTATTTAAAATATTTTTAAATAAAAAAGTTTGATATTGTAAAATTTTAAATACTTGATATTATAATGAAAAATACACTTTAAATTATATGACAAATTTGTTTTAATACAAAGTATTTTAATATCATTTTTTCTAAGTTTCATAACATAGTTATTTTTTCAAAATAAAATTAAAAAAAATATAATGTTTAAGAAAACAAGTAAAAGACACAACCTTATAAAATGAAATTTTAGAATGATATATAATTTTTACTTAAACTACTTATTTATCTCGAATACAATCATATCTTATTTACAAATATTATTTATAATTTTTAACTTTTTATTACAAATCTATGTATAATACTAAAAAAGTATCTTAGGGGGACACTTGGTACATTTGTAAGCCTCCTAAGTTTATTTTACCCGCCTATTTCTCCTTAAACAATTACCTAAATTAAAAAATATTAATTAAATTTAAAATTTTATGTTCAACTATTTAATAATATAAGAAAGATGTTTTTTTAGTAATGTTATTTTTAGAAAACAATTTTTATACAAATTTTTTTTCTAAAACATATAAATTTTTGTAAAATATAAAATTTTTGAAAGTTGGTATTTTAAAAAGTATTTTTTTATAAACTAAAAATAATTAAATTTAGGAGTTACAATAAAAAAAATAAAATTAACATTTTTAATACGATTTATATTGAAAAAGAATGTTTACATTTTTTTGAAAAAAAAGTTTAAAAACAAAAGTTTAAAAATTGATATCGTTATCCTATTACTTATAGTTATTACTCATATGTAATTTAATCATATCTTATTTTAGATTATCATTTTATACTTCATAAAATTTTATTATATATAATATTTTATTTTTTCAACCCGTATAACACACGGGTTTACTAAAGTTAGTATTAAATAAATAATAATCAACAATTAATTAGAGATATTATGAACATTTATAGCCCGATCCAACCCGATTGAATACTATATCTCTATATTTGTTTATAGGGTCAAAATAATTCAAAATTGATCTGATTATTGCACATAGCTTTTCGGTGTATATTATTAAAATCTTAATTTCTTCATACTAATATTCTCACACCCACTCAATATCTAGCTCAAGATCTGATCACTCAAAAGTATTCCTTTTAAGCCTAAAAGAAGATTGTTTTATTTGATTGTATATTTCTATGACAATAAACAAAAGCTAATGTCAATCTTTGTTTTATTTGATTGTATATTTCTATGACAATAAACAAAAGCTAATGTCAATCTTTGTCAAGCATCGGTTTATACATAAAAAAGCCTAAATTTACGCATGATCAACTTTATATCATCTTGTTACAAGTTAAGGTAAAAATGGATTGAAGCTCTTATCTTTAAATAATGAATGTAAACATACTAATATTACTACAAATATAGTTTACAATGATATTTTTGCTCATTTGTGACCTTATAATAAAAATTATTATGTCTTATTTAATATATAACACATTTGATTTTATTTTTATTTTTATGTTATTTAATAATTAACTTTCCACACTTCCGTATAATACACGGGCAATTAAAACTAGTTATTTTATATATTATTTAATCAACCTATATTACATGTGATACTATACTATATATTAATAATCATATCAATCTTCGATCGTGGTCCATATGTAAAGAAATTAAAGTTCACAGCAATAAACGAACAGATAATAAAAGAACGAGGGGTATTCAAGAATATTCATTATATTATTGGGTTAAAAGTTAAAACTCACAATTTAAGGTATTAAACAGATCAGACCAAATCTCCATTTTCCCCTTTTTGCTTCTGTCGAACGACGATTGTAGAACATCATCATCGTATCAAGGTAAAACCCTAACCCTAATTTCTATCGTTTTGATCGTTTTATCTTAATAAATCAGTGTTGATTCATGATTTCATTCAGTTTTCTTTCATCCGTCTCTTGATTTCATGTTACGATTAGGTATTTTTGTTGGTTTAGCTGTTTAGGGTTTCGATGTGATTGTAATCGATTGTGTTATGGATTTGAATCTGCAGGTGATTTCGGGAAGATTTTTGACGAAGTATGACGACGGCTGCTAGACCTACATGGGCACCTGCTAAAGGTGGAAACGAACAGGGAGGAACACGTATTTTTGGCCCTTCGCAGAAGTATTCTTCGAGGGATATTGCTTCTCACACAACCCTCAAGCCCAGGTTAGTAGTTCTATACATATTGTTCTATATTATGGTCATAATACTTGCATTAGAATACAATAGAGTAAGAATATCTTCTTTTAGTATACCGTTCAGTTTAGAAGGTTATATGTATGCAAGTATTGACACTAGAAGTTGAAATTGCAGAATTGAGATTGATGGTAGGATCATACATTTCATAGCCTAGGTTTGGTGCTAACAGTTTGGTCTCTTAAAGTTCTTACCTGAATGAACTACTATTAAGGATCTTTATAGCCATGGAATTGCACTTATTCTAGTTGCAACATATTAATTACTACTTTTTGTTGGTCAATTATTTGTTTTTGACAATATTTTCTTTCTGAATTCTATTTAAACCAGTATAATTGTGTTAGAAGTTAGAACTGATGAATATCAAGATTCAAGATGAGATAGGGAAATCCTAGAGCGAGAAAAAAAAATAGAAAAGAGTGAAGGAAGTTCTCAATTACCACTGAGTTTGCTGTCCTTTTCATGAATACATGTCGTGATCAACAACCTGGAGAAAGTTGTATTTATTACCAATGGATCCTATGTGGAAGAGTAAAAGATTTCAAGTTGTGGATTTAATTATGTAACACCTACACTATGTTATTTTTATTGTAATCTATTGAGTTGTTTAATAAGTAATTCCTACACTCTTGATCTCTGTTTACATAAATGTCGTGTGACTCGTGTCAATGCTGTTGCAAATTTTGATTTTTTTGTTGGTTCTTGTTACTACAGAAAGGAGGGTCAAGACACACAGGAAGAACTTGAAAGGAGAGACCTTAAACACGAATTAGAGGAGCGTGAGCGAAGACATTTCTCATCTAAAGACAAGGGTTATAATGGTATTTTAACTTTTATTTATTATTATCTGTAATTTGGCTACTGGGTATGCTTCGACTTATTGTTTATGTTATGAATGCAGAGGACAGAGATCGTCGGAAGGGTGGTTATCTACTAGAAGGTTATTATAACACATAATAACTTAATATTTGTATTATTGTCAATCGCAATTTTAGGTTTACGATATATACAATTAGAATCTAAAGAGTAAATTATTATTGATTTAGGGTCAAAGAGAGAAGTTGAGGATCGAATCTTTCCACGCAGTGCAGATGCTGATGATGCTGATGAAGACGACAAAAGCGGTGATGATAGGTATCTGCTTTTTTATACTGTTTGGGTTATATTAATCGTTATATTGCATGGCTTCACTTGTTTGCTAGTAGATTAACTAGAGGTGGAAAACAGTTAGGTTGGGTAGCATGTCAAACAGGCAACTTTTTGTATGTGTTGGACTTGCTTGACCCTAAACACTTTTTGTCGACAGTTATAAATTCAATAAGCAGTTTGTTCTGTTAAATATGATTACAAAACTATATCATTTTAGGATATTCACTTTGCGCAATTAGTGACATGTATGAACTCTTCTTTTAGCAAACAATATTGGCATCTACCCTTTTGGCCTGTAAGGGATAAAACATATGAATCAGCACATTCGTGGTTAATGTGAAATTATGAACCCTAGAACTTACAATTTTTTTTTCACGTCCAGTGATCTGATTTTGTTATTGGTTGTCTATTCGTATATGTTATACTGGTTGACATATGTGGTGTAGGGGTCATGCTGTAAACTGTAAAGACAATATCGTGTACATATCTATAAAGGCTGGTTAAATCTTTGAGCCTTTTTGGTGGCCCCAATACATTTAATAATTCTAATTATATTTTATTAACGGCCCCAATATTTTTAAGGATTCTGATATATTTTTTTGAGTTTAGTGATGAAGATGATGACGACGAGGATGACGAAGAAGCACTCATGGCAGAGCTTGAATTAATAAGAAAGGAAAGAGCTGAGGAGAAACGCCGCCAAGTGAGTTTTCTTAAGTATATATATTTTTATTAAATATGAGGGCCGACAATGTTGCCCGGATGGGTCGCTTTTGGTGGTTGTTTTTTGTTTGTTCTATTAAGAACAGGCTAAAAGGGGATATGTCAAGTCGGTTGAATGGGTTAAAGAGTGAAACTTGATAGTTGTGACCTTTTTAATTTTTGGTTCATAGATTTTGATTATCATCCAATGCTATTGTTTTTGAAATCATGATTAACACATTAATTATTGGTTTTTTTAATAAACCTAGCATTTAGGGCTATGGTTGATAGTCGATTTATAAAAATGTTAGTAGAATTGTAGAAACTAGAAAGTAAAGTTTTTGTCAAGAAAGCAGCCGACACTAGCATCTAATTTTCAAAAACACTATCCGAATCTGAAAGTTTCGGATATTCGAGTTTTCGGATATTTCGGGTTGGATTTTCGGATAACTCATATTCGGTTTTGGATTCGGATTTTTTTGCACACCCCTGCTTTAAAGTGGTGGTTAGTTTCTTAAACATCAGCTACTAATTATCTAGCTCTGAGGGCCATGTTCATCAAAACCCATTCTTAACATAAATAATGGAAAAACATCAAATATTGTTTGTGGGTTGATCCGACATGGTTATTTGACCCGTACAAAAAGTCTCTTGTTCTAGTCCAACTTGTTTTCACACTTCTACTCATCCCATTTGACTCGCCCAACTTAGTGCCACGTATAATGCCACCTTTTGTCTTCTTTAACATTTCATGTTTCTTGGTTGAGGGCTTGCATGAATTGAAATAATAAAGTATACCTAAAGGGGCAGAATTAGTAAAAAATTATTTTTACAGGAACGTGAAGAAAGGGAACAGGAACTTAAACTTAAAGAGGCAGAAACAATCCGAGGAAACCCGTTGCTTAATAACGCAACATCTTTCAATGTAAAACGAAGGTTAGTTGCCATGCCTATCTATATTTGTGTGTACGGGGGCAATTTCTACCCATTTTTCTTATTCACGGGTGATGTTTGGTCAAACAAGTAAAACCAAAATTGGCCTAAAAGGAAATGGGTTGAAAGCTGCTAAAAATGTATTATTAAGCGTTAAATAACTTTTTTCAAAACATTAAATTATTATTCTAGTAGACTAGTAGATATATTTTCCATATTCTAAACTAATTATTTATGTGGGTAGTCATTTTAAAAGTTAAGAATTTTCATATATTTACTTTAAAACTTCATAGCCATCATATTTTGCCATTTTAGAAATTCGAACGCAAGAGAGATCATGCTTACCTATTTCATAGTAAATCAAATACAGTCAACTACATACATTGTGCTTTAAGGCGATGTATGGTAATATACTAATATGTTATTATGATCTCCTATTTGTTTGTTTAATTAAACAAAATGTTGCAACTTACAAGTAGCTGATTTTATTTTACTTACCATGTCGTGGGTGAATTAGTGATCTGAAAGGGTGAATAAAACATCTGAGCAGAATACATATGATATTAAAGTTTGAACTTTTAGAATGATATATGTGTGTTGTGTCTACCTGTACCACCACGTGTACCAAAATTGTTCTGTCATCCCATCTGTCAGTTTTGTCACCTCTATTGATGTGTAATCTTTGTGTTATTGTTACACCCGATCGAATATTTCAGGTGGGATGATGATGTGGTTTTCAAGAACCAGGCTCGCGGGGAAACCAAGGCTCCAAAGCGTTTTATCAATGACACCATTCGCAGTGACTTCCATCGCAAGTTTCTTCAAAAATACATGAAGTAAATCAAGTTTTATAGGAAATTATTGGAAGCAGAATGTGTAAGATTTTCTGGTTCCGTAACATGTGAATTGCTTCATTGTATCAATATCCGACTATGCTTGTATAATGTTTGACTGTATGAATTTGTTTTTCTGTCATGATTCTACCTGGAATAGTTATTATGTACATTTTGCTTATCAAGTAACCTTCCCCATTCTCCTTTTCTTTTAAATTTCTTGGGAGGTTATACAATGTTCGCATAATAATAGTATCAAGTGCGAGCCAGGCGTGACCAAACGACAAGGCTGTTGTGCTTGAGGTAGATGCGAGCCAAGGGTATGGGGCTTTATTTTATCTGTTCTAGCCTTGATTTGTTTTCTTGTTAGTGCTTGTTTAACTAGGTAGAGTAAATGTCGAGAAAGTTACACGGATTGTCCTTGTAGTTCAAAGTTTTAGGGACCAATAGCTTTAAGATTGAATAAATAGTTAGAACTAGAGATGAGGAAGAAAATGGGTTGGAAACCAAAATCAACAACCTGACCTGGTTGCCAAACCAGTGTCGGTTCAACCCGGTTCTAACCCCACAACTTGTGGGCTTGAAATTGGTTTATAATCCTATTCAGTGAATTTGGCTTCAACTTGAACCAAACCGGTTTCAAATCTGATTGATGTGGTGGTGTGAGAGCTTGAGATTTTTGAAGTCTCAAGTTTAAACTTGACTTGATGATGTTTTTTCAGTGTTGGTTTTCTTTTTGATGTTCCTAGATGAGTTAAACTCGAAGCGTTAAAATTAATATGAACAGTTGAGATTCCATCTTAAGAAGGTTCATATAGTATGATGAGTGACTCGGGTATGGGAGGTACTTCCAAACACTGTTATTTTAAAGTAACGAATACAACGAATGCGAAGTTCTCACTTGTCATAACTCATAAGTAGACCACATTGTATAATAATCTAATTGGTTGTACCATTTTTAATCAGGTGATTTATAAGGCTTTTTAACTTTATTACTGCTGGATTATTTTAAATAATTAATTGTTAGGTTTTTACTTTGTCCGAAAAGTAACATTTTTTATATACCAATTATATATTGTCTTCTATTATTATGGTATATTTTTTCTAGGATGGTACAAAATATTGTCAATAATTGTGCAACATGTTTGACCCCTTCGACCCAAAGCTGTTTGACTCATTACCTGGTCTATCCATTTAGCTTCATGTACCCATAACACTAAAGTAAACTCCCAAAAACAAAAAAAAAAAATCTTTACAAAATTTTAATTACACAGTAATTTACACACATCGATTAAGTACCAATACAGTACAGTTTCTAATAAATATATAAATCAAATTTACCCTAACAAAATCACTCTATTTAACACCATCTTCAAAAGGGTAGGGTGTCATGAATCCAAAACAAGCTGCTTTTACTAATAATATACAAATACAAGAACCCTCCTCCCACAAGCTTCAATTGGAGAACATTTTAGTCTGTTTCTTCTTTAGTTTGGTTCATCCAAAACGAATTCTACATACAGATTCTTGAGAGCTATAACAACTGTTGTTATGAGTGGCCCCATTATCGCTCCCTGCATCACCATATTCAACAGTTAAAACTCGCAGGACATGAAATAACACAGGTTAGGATTCGGGCTAAACAGCTAAGCCTATTTACTTAACGGGTCGAGATAGGGTTGGTCTATCTGGCCAACCCATTTCCAACCCGTCAAATGTTTACAACATTTGACCTGACTAACCCGTTCAACATGCCAACCCGTTTGACCCGTTCTGATAATCAGGTTATCCAGCTTACATGTGTCTGGGTTAGGATTCAATTTTTCAGCACAAATAAGTAGCCGGGCCGTTTTAGGTTGGGGTATAAACACTTACAACGTGAACCAAATGCCTTCCCCAGATTTGGTTCTATAGATAGCAAAATGTTGTGCCAAAATGGACAACTTTTTTATTAAAACAAATTTGTGTTAATTGCCTTGTAATCCTGTTGACACATTTTGTCCATATTGTTTTGGATTTCATGAATACTAGACATGATTACAAAAACCATTCTTAAAATAATATGATGATTTCTTGAATACAAGATGCTTTCGAGATTAAGAGAGAACGAAATATATGTTGTCATTTCGGTAGCTTCTAAACAAGTCATACATGTTTCCTTTTTAGCTATGTTTCTTATTTGACCTGTTATCAATAAATTACAAAAACTTTGATAAAATGGAAACAAGTCACAGGTGGAAGGTCCTCCAAAGGGCATTCACATGCATTAATCAAGATTATTATTGTAATCATATTTTCATATTCAACACATTCGAAAACTAATAGACGAAAAAGCTTTTTATGATCAAACCGACCGGTTTGGACATGGTACAAAATGTGCCCAACCCATTCATTTTGCCACCTAAAGCAATCTAAAGAACTAAAGGGTATATTAGTAAAGTTACCTCGATTGCAGACGGGAACAAAGTGACACCACCAATAATACTAAGCCCGGTGAGATAAGCACTATGTCCCGGTATGTCTTCAAGAATCTCAGCTGAACCATATTCAATAAGAACAACATGAATAATCGATAAGCAAACCGCAACAATGTATTGACCTTCAAGCACCAACTCCAGTGCCACGGGAACCGTTGAAATAAAATACGGAATAATTGGGAAAAACGGGCTAATAATCGCAAGAAGAGTTGACATATACAAAAGATGAATATCAAAGAACCTAAACAATAACCAAGTAAGACACCCTTGATAGAAAGCAATCTCAACAGTTGCTAAAAGAACACCCGAAATAGCCTTATCAAGAACCTCCACACAACGGGCTCGAGCCGATCTTGAAATAGGAAGCATACACATAACTTGTTCAGTAACACCACCCGAACCCGAAGTTATTAGTGAATACAAAACCCATATAAAAACCGTCGTCTGCGAAACAAAATTCAAAACACCCGCAGCCCCTGATACAATCGAGTCAATAATCACAAAAACGAGCTTACTACTACCACCAATGATAGATTTACTGCTTACAAACACATTTTGCAGCACATTTTTCCCTTGAAAAGCTATTGACTTTGCTTTCATAGTGATGTCTTCTCTACTGATCACAACTTCTTTAAACAAACCACCAATCTCAGGATAAATCTCAGCCCATTCACGATTAATAACCCGTCGTCTCAAATTCAGAATCTTTTCAGCATACGGGTTTGGTACCGCCAATGTCGTCGAATAGGCTGAACTGTTGGTAAACCGCGGTGAAACAATATTCTTAATCTCTTCAACAAATTCTGTCATGTTATACTGCATTGCCAAACTATCAATCTGTTCATACACAGTAGCGTAAAACTGTGTGGTGTATCGATCCATCATCCCCGACACATCGTTCTCATCCATCCACTGTCTCAAACCGATCTTCTCTGCGTAATTACTCTCTTCAACATGAGACTTAACCGTAAAAACCACATCTTTCCCCTCCATTCCAACTTTATACGTAAAAAACATAGCCATAGTCAACGAACCCACGATCATCCCCACGATTAACCCAATCGCGACAATCGTGTCAAGCCGTTTCAATATCGGCTTCGTGAAATACGCCGAAAACGGGCTGCGTTTGAAGCTATGGGTTCTGAAAGATGAAACATAAGACATTGTAGAGTCCACATTACTGGATGTGAACATAAACCCTAACACTAACAAACTTACAGCCCCAAATTCCCCAAATTGTTCATACACCATCACAAAAACCCAAAATGATAACAACCATCGAAGCAAAATCGAAAAGCGAGATCTTTTTCGCTTCATAACATCGTGTTTCTTCTTCTCACGACGAATGATTTTGTAGAATATATCCCTAATTTGCACTAGGGCACCGATGAAAACCCTAAACATGTACACAGGTACAGCTAGTATCGTCTCCGTAAGCCCTAATTCCAGTGGCTCAGACCAAAACGAAACTAGGGTTTGTTGAATTCCCCTAAGAGGAATCGAACAAAGAACAGCCCAAAGAATCGGTCGAAGATACTGTTCAAGAAGCTTATAAACACCGAAGAAGATGAAAAACGCAAAAGCAAATCCACCATGAGCCATCGCTATGTATAGTGCAAGACGCACCTGAGGGTCGCCGGAAAGTGACGTCGATTCCTCCTCGGCGGCCGTCGCCGGCTCCGGCGCCGGCGACGGAAGGTTTGTCACCGGCGGTGAGTTGGGTTTGTGAGTTGAAGCGGATCGGAACATTTCTTCCCATGGTGGTGTGTTTGAATCGCTGTTTGGATCACTGTAAGTCACCACCTCCATCATCAATGCTTAAAGTTCCAAAATTGAAATCGAAATTGAAGTTGAAATTAAAATTGAAGTTGAAATTAAAATTGAAGTTGAAATTGAAGATGAAATTGATGATTGTTATTGGTGGTAGAATGAATGGATCTTGTGGCGATACAACTGGCAGCTTTATGTGATGACTATTATTTGTGTGAAAAAGATGAGCATTGATTGACTGTAAAGACGCTGGAATTAAGAATGATTTGAATTTTGATATCAACGTGGGGACAAGCACATGATAAATATGGAGGTTGATGTTTTTCAGTGTTCGTTGTGAAATATCAAGTGTGATTCACCATGGATTTTGATTGTGTTACAGATGTTGGTGGATTTTGATGTTGAAGATGATGATCTGATTGGTTTCGAAGATGTTGATTTTATTTTGTTGTTTCGATTGTGAGTGGAAGATGATGGTGAACGAAATAAAGTTGTAACGATCTTGAATTTACTCGTAATAATAATGGTAATTTGTAGCGGTCACCTTTATTTATATAATTACATTAAAAATTATTATATTTTTTTATTATTTTCAATTAAATAATACTTTTTATACTTTTATCATTATTTTTTTCTCTTTTTCACTTATAATCATTTTAAAAAATATTAAAAAATTTATAAAGAATAAACAGTGATTCTTCAAATATACCAATCCACAATAATATTTTTTATCTTCTTCACTCACAACCACTCAAAATCATTCCATATAACATACCAAACACACTCACGTGATTTTAAGGACTCCACTGTGAATGATTTTAGTTATGTTAAAGGACTCATGGTTTTAGAATTTGAGCGGACGGCAAACTGGTTTATTTACTAGTTTACTGATCGAGTCATATTTGAGAATCAGATGACGTAATAATTATGTATATATCTATATATGTATGTATGTTATTTATATATTTAATATAAATATAAACATTTTATAGTTATATATAAAACTCAACATTGATCTTATATCAAAAAGCCCAATTCATCATTCGAACCCTAGGTTAAACCTATTATAATTCAATAAATAAAAATAATATCTCAATAAAAATTGGTCTAAGCCAGTTCTTGATTCTCGAACCGACCACCGAACACTACGAACTCGATATTTATATAAATTTTTATACTACCGAGTCAAAAATTTTACATTATCAGACTAAAATTTAACACTACGGACGAAAAAATAGCTCCGCCATTGCACTCGAGCTCACGAATATTTCCTTTAAAAGTTTATACATACACCTGTAGCTTTTCATAGGCTTTGTCTATAAACGTCTATTATCACAAACAATGGCATTCCCTCTTTCAACTATGTCATTTGTTCCTCTCTCATTCACACGGGCTCACAAAACACCCTCCTCACAAGATCGTTGAGATGTTCTAAGCAACTTTAACAGTAGTTAGTTATTCTAGTAGTAGGTTATCTTACAGTGTTCACTTTTATATAACGGGTAGTTTGTTATATGATAAAATGTAACATTTTCAATAAAAGCCTTTATATCCATCCACAAAAGAGATAATATTGATATAAATGACAGAGTAGGATCATCCTCTCTTTCTTCACGTCAATATAAGAAAACATCACTTAGTGATGGAAGCAAACACCCCTATTTGTTAAGCTACCGGTCGATATTATGAGATTAATTATCTTAAAGAACAAATTATGAAAGGCACACAAATATCTTTGTTATTATTTTTTAGATTGATCTCATGGAAAGAAACCATATTCATGATGACATTGTCCCACGTATAGGGGATACTTTGCTTATGAATAATTGAAAATAAAAATCTTTCTAACAAATTTAAACTTTATGAGGACAATGTCCCACATCTTTATACATTGACTCTCACATGGGTGTTAACATGGTTCAGACCACAAACGAAAGGGTCGAGCTAGATCAAGCCCGAATTGACGTGCAAATGTCTGATTACGATTTTTGTTATAAAGTTCTATGAATCTATTTTTCTCAATATATGAATTTCAAAAATCAATTATTGGTACATGTTGATCTGGTTTAAAACGAGTTTGATATGTAACAAAAAATTCATAATCTCTTTGTTGTGAGAATATTAAGTTGGTTTACAACCACATAAAACCACAGTTAATACAAACGTAGACGATGGGAACAAATTCCGACTGTATAAACATTCTTTACAAAAAACATCCATCCAATTTTTGCTAGTGGGAGTTGTAAAGCATTTGTTCTTGATGGATGATCCTTTTGGTTTTGTATTTCATTCATTGAATTTGTCGTGTGGAATGTAGGTTGTTGTTCGTCTTCACACTATTCATACCATTATCATGTCATAAAGCACGTTTGATTATTCAAAAGGATTTCAACTTTCTCTTTTACACGATTATATTGAATACAAAACCGTCAATCTTGATGTATGGATAGTTGTTCGTATTCGAACTAGCCAAAAGGCGAATAAACTTAATCCCAAGTTCATGGATTGTAACAGAATATTTGTGGAACAATTTTATCATATCATTGGTTTATTTGCAATTCAACCTTTGACTAAAAGGGGCGTACACAAGTTTGTTCTGTTTCCTTTTGTTCAAAGTTTCATGTAACAAAAGCCCATCACAATGGGACCACTATATGGGAAGTTAAAATTGTTAAATATACAAAAAAAAACATATTTTTATATAAAATATGTCAATAAGTTGCAAGATCCTAAGGAGGAGTGTGTTATTTGAAATTTTTAGAAATAATAAATTGAAAATTGTGTTAAATAGTTATATTATATGCTTTACAATGTGTTGGATGATTATCTCTATCTCTATTACTATATAATATATAATCTATAGGTAATTGATAATTTTCTAGATGTTAAATAGTTATACTTATATTATATGTTTTACAATGTTATGGATGATTATCTCTATCTCTATTACTATATAATACATAATCTATAGGTAATTAATAATTTTTTATTTTTATAAGACATCTAGAACAACTATTTAAGCATATGGTGTTTTGTGCAAGTGTTTTTAAATTGTCCTCGTTTAATAAACTTATTCTAATTGATACATGAGCTAATGCACATCATTAAATTCATTATATTAAGTATTATTTTATTTATAATAATTTAAATTAACATTATATTTATAATTTTCATATGTATTTTTACTATATGAATTAAATATTATATTATTAACAAAATACTATTTACCAAATATATACATAGTTAATAATAATAATAATAATAATAATAGTAATAATAATAATAATATCAGTATTAGAAGACTGGTCAGAAAAGAAACTCAGTAGCACCCTCGCATCACGCGAGCCAATTCATTATACATAATAAAATGAATTCATTGAATTTAATAATAATAATAATAATAATAATAATAATAGTATTTAAAGTAACAATAATAGTTATTTATAAACTAAAAACAATTTAGCAATAAGTAATAAAGTGTAATAATATTCAAGTCATCAAACTAAAAATTACAAGTTCTCAAAACTGCTTCAAAGTTTTGAATCTTATATCATTTTTCTATTATAATCATAAAAATATAATGGTTTATAAAAATCTAAATTTGTCGGTATGATGTGCTAAATTATATCAACGTTTCGACATGATTTTTTTTTCAAAATAGAGTTCTCAATATAATTTATATCCATATCTACAAATTGAATACTAATATACAAGTAATCGAAATAAAGTGTTATAAATTTTAACGGCCTGCGGCAAAGCGTGGGTTCACACACTAGCTTCTAAAAGACATATACGGCTTAACAACTATATTTATTTTAAAAGGGTTTTTATATTTTTATGATAGTCGATAATACATACGAGGTTAAAAAAATATTAAAGATTTTTTATGGCTCATTACATTTACACACTAACATGTGGTTCATCGTCGTACCCGAGAATCCTTGAAAGATTTTGGATCCTACGCAAGTAAAAAAAGGCCCCTATAGTACAAGGTCAATAAACCACATTATACAACAATATTTGTTAGACCAATAAACAAAAGTATTATAACAAAATAATCTAATTAATTACTTAAACGAATCGTGAGGCTCTCTTAATAATTTTAGAATCGGTTTAGATGGGGTAAATGTTAGTAAACTAAACTAATTAAAATATCAGTGAACTCTAAGGTTTAATAGGTAAAGTAAGTAATTTTTAATAGGCTTGTTATATACTTCTATGTTTTTTAAATATACATACATGTGTAATATAAATTGTGTGTGTGTTTTCTTTAATTTTTTTATAAGTTCCGGGCCTCTGAGAAGATCGGGTTCTGAGTGATCGCCCACCCCGCCTTCTCTGGGCAGCCCCAAATATGATCTTTAAAGAATATGTTATCGTAATCAAACTACTATATCATGAAGGACTAAGAGCTAACTCGTCACAACCTTTTTTTACCGAAATAAGTGTGAATCTCAATATGTATTGTATGTTGATGTTTTACTGAGTTGATTCTAAGGTTCATGGCGTCACCATTGTAATAGTAGAGAATAGTGGTGTGAAGTAAACGAGGGTATAGCTCATACTTATGTAAATAATTTATATTTACCAAGTAACGAATAAACCTAAAAAACCTATAAAAATGTTAAAGAAAAATATGCTATATTTAACTAGCAACTCCATACATAATACCGAGTACTCTGAATGATGATTGACCATAGAGAAAAGCAAAATAAAAAACAAAGATGGATGAAAACACGATAATGTCAACAATTTCTTCACGTATGAAGGATCTCCTTAGTTATAAAATTCTATGTATGAATGACACATTACATATATATTAATGCATACAAGATTTAACAGTAATAATATATTTAAATATTTATAATATTTGTAGGGTTGGCATAACAAATCAGACACGATACGATAAGACACGAACACGATAAGTGCTAACACGAACATGACACGATAACTAATCGTGTCATTTTTTCTGGACACGAACACGAACCTGTTTAGAAACAGGTTACAGGATAAGACCTGTTAAAAGACACGATAAAAAAACACACGTTTAGTGAAACAAAAATTGACTAAAATCCATTAAAATCTTGAATATACCATAATCTTTAGCATGATAATCCTTGACATTTTTAAAACAAAAGTCAATAAAAAGTCTATTTTAACCGATAACATAGTTTAATAAGGTAATATACTGAGTATGAAGAGGGCTCATGCGGAGGTCGGGAACTCGGTCGGTGGTATTGTGATAGACGTATTCGATTGAAGTGGTAGTGCAAGGGATAAGGTTTTTAAATTAAACATGAAAAATAATGACATATATAATAAATATACATATATTAACTATTTTAAATAATCTAAAAATATAAACATGTCTTAACATGTGCGTTAAATGATTAAGAGGTGTTTGATATGTTAAGACACGATTTTTATCGTATCTATAACGTGTCGACCTGTTAATGACACGAAACCTATTAAGCTCAAACACGAAACCTGTTAACTTCATGTCGTGTCATGTCGTGTTAACAAGTTCATGTCAGAAATTGCCAGCCCTAAATATTTGTATTGAATATTTATGAAGTATATTTCTCTATTAAATTCAAATCTAGCTGGTTAATATTGACGCCTTCATAACCAAACACTTTTCTAAATTTTTTGTAAAATGTCATTTTAACAACCAGTCAGAACGATTGTAAAGTAGTTGGTGTTATGTAGTTTTTGAGTTGATTTCCGTTTCGTCATAATTTTGTTTAAAAAAGAGGTTGGTACGTTACAAATTCGAGTTATTTTACGATTCAACGTATATTTAGTCCGGAAACAGTCAGGTCGATTGTTAGTTTAAATTTTATTAATTTTATCACGTCGCGTACGATACCGTTGCAACTTACGACAAATAAAAAACTAAAATAGAAAACTAGTAAGTTTAAATTCAACAAAACATCACATCAATTTTAGTAATGCTAATATTAAAAGAGAATTAAAACCACATGTGTCCAAATTGGGACGTTCGGTATATCTATAATTCATATACCATATACATATATGAAGCCTAATAATTTTAACAAAAGTTTTTGTTATTTGTTTACTCACTCATTATCAATTATTGAAAAAAGACAATCGATGTTTATTCTTATAGTATTTAAATTTAAAATATTCTAAAGAGACTTTTATCATTTGAATGCGTTTAACTTTGTCATCTTAAATTTGGTGGGACTTAAATATGTGAACTAACCACCAAATTCATCAATGTTTAAACTTTAATCCAACATATTTTTTAGGCACTGGTGAACTAACCACCGAATTCACCAATTATATCATGCACCCTTTATGGTTGACTTAAGTTAATTACACTTTAGCTAAATTGAAGGAAAAAACAAATATCTTCAAAGATAAGTATTTATATTACTTATGTAATTAAATTTGTAAGCTTTTACAATATAATGATAAAACCCATGAATTTTTTTTATAAAACAGCCCTAATTGATTACATGATTAATTCCTATATATTTTCAAAGAGGAGTATAAGTATTCATTTGATCTAAAACTTATAAATTAATACTTCTTATATTTGTTAAATTCTTAAAACTGAATGATGTAAAATTGAAGTCTAAAATCTTATTAATAGTTACCGATTTTCTTCATTGCTGTACTAAAGTCACTTGAATAGTTTATCTATATATTTATCTAACTATGAAACGACCACTTAAGTTTTAATGTTGTTCTATTATTGTAAGAATTTCATAAATGCTAAAATCAAGTGAGCTAAATTAAACAAGTACGAAATTATTATTTTTTGGAAAGCACGAAATTTAATTACTTTTAGTAATTATATTTCTTAAGTTTATTGTAACAAAAAAAATCATTAAACAATCGTTCTATTTTCTAACTGTTCCATTCATATCATTTTGCTCATACAATTATGAAATATCCATAGTAATAAAACAATACCGAAGCTTTAGTAGTTTTTGTAGGCACAAAATAATATATTACAGAAAATCAATGTTATAACCAAGCCAATTCACACAATTTAATTTTAGTCTTAAGTCTATACCTTCGTTTATTGAGAACTAACCCTATCAAAGGGCTTGTAACTTGTTTTTTTAATGTACCCAACATGTTCAAATGAAGGTGTCCCTAAGTTCCTTTAAAGTAACGAGGGTTTATGTCTCGTTATGACAAACATGATGTATCTTAAGAATTGATTTAAAAATAGATTCATTTGAGTGTGTGAGTTCAACCTTAGAAGATGCATGATGTTTTCTATAAATCTTGATATTTTGTGATTTTATTTAAGTTTTTTCTTAAAAGTTATATATAATGTGATTATAGACAAGGTAGGAATAGAAAATTGTGAGTTGCCTTAAAAGCTAAAACCATGATGTACAGGGTGGAACCACAAGAAGACCCATATGTTTTCTTTCTTTTAAGATAAAAAAATATTGTATAATAATATCAAGAACGTGGCAAACCTTTAACTTTACCTCGATTCCTCAAGTTTTTCACTCTCTCTCCTCAATCACCCAACCCAACTCCCAATCTTCTCTCTCTACTCTCATCCACCACAAGTTGGGAACACAAGCTCACTAACCACATCTGATTCTTGATTTAGGGCTCAACAAAAACCCTAAAGTTTTGATCTTTTTCAGCTCTTAAGGTTCGTTTTTTATGGTTACTTTTGATTTGTACTTTTGAAATATGATCTTTTGATTGTTAATGCATGTGGGTTTTGCTTTTCATGTGTTCTTGATTCAGTTTTGGATCAGGTTTTTGTGGGGGTGATTTGGGGTCATCAAGAACCCTAACTTTGGGTCTTTGCACATTAAGGTTTGTTTTTTTTGGGCTGATTTTGTTTTATACTTTTGAGCTTTGATCTTTTGAGTGTTAATGCAAGTGGGTTTGGGTTTTTATGTGTTCTTGATTCATTTTTAGGGGGTTTTGGATTAGGGTTTTTGTGGGGATGATTTTGGTAAAGGTTTGAATGGAAGAGAAGGTGGGTCTGTTTTCAAGATCTGTCTGCTTTTCATACATCCTTTTACTTTTACCTTTTTCTTTCTTTCTTGTTCATGGGCCTCTTCTTATCTTGTCAAAGACTTTGATTGCTATATGAAAGATGTTAGTATCATCACATCATCTCCTAAATCCATTTATTTATTTCTTGATAAATTGACTGGTGTTGGAGACACCCTTGAAGGTTTACTTATCCAATTTTGAGGTACCATTTCTAATTTGAGTTGGTAGAGTAACCTTGATCCCATTTCTGATTTTGGGTTGCATATTCCATTGATGGCTTCTCAATTTGTTTCTTGATTTGTGTGAGATTCATAACTTTCTTGATCTGTTTCATGACAGTGAATTGGTATGCAAATTATACCAAACAAACAAAAAAACATACTCGGTATAATTTCACTCATAGCAGAGTTATTTGTAGCGTCTAAGAATCGTTTGACGGGGGCAAACCTTATACTATAGTAATCAGATGGCATAAAAGTATAGGCAGGGGAGTAAGAGCAAACAAACATACAGGAGTTAGTGTGCAGATCATGTTTATATTCTGATATTTATTGGTAGTTTCTTGATTTGTTTGAGATTTTGTAACTCTTTATGTGTGTTTCTTTGATTTTCATTTGCAGTTAATTGAACTTGTTTTTATTACTTTTTTGATTTGTTTCTTGATCCTGATGTGATGTGCAAATCATTTCTATGATATATTGTGTAAAGTTTTAGGTAGTTCTTGATTTGGTCAGTATTTTATATCTTTCCTCTTTAAAGATCCAGCGTTAGAGCTTGTTGTGAACCGTTATCATAACAAATGTTCTGTTTACTTGTTTCAGAATCGGCGATGTTGCAGTAGCTCTTGTTGATCGAAAGATATTTGCAGCTTCTTAAATATGGATTCAAAGTCTAGTACCAAAACTGTTGGTAATCAATTAAAGAGAGAAAAACCTACGAATTTAGAACCTACAACCCCAACAAAACACACTGAAAAAAGACCCGAATTAGATTCCGAAAAGCCCCAACAAAATCAAGATGCATTCGATCAAGAAAAAAGTTTATCGGGTCAAAAGGAATCATCTAGTAACATTAGTACGAGTGGAAAAACGAGTGAAAAAACAGATCTTGCTGAGAGTGGAAAGAGTAGTATGTGTAGGGGAAGTACAAGCACTGATGTAAGTGATGAAAGTAGTTGCAGTAGTTTAAGTAGTAACATGAATAAGCCCCACAAGTCAAACGATTCGAGATGGGAAGCGATCCAAGCTGTTAGATCAAAAGATGGTGTTTTGGGCTTGAACCATTTTCGGTTGTTGAAACGCTTAGGTTGTGGTGATATAGGGAGTGTTTATCTTTCTGAACTTAGTGGCACTAAATCTTACTTTGCAATGAAGGTTATGGATAAAGTGTCACTAGAAAGCCGTAAGAAATTGTCACGAGCCCAAACTGAACGGGAGATATTGCAATCTTTGGATCATCCGTTTCTTCCAACTCTGTATACCCATTTTGAGACCGATAAATTCACTTGTTTGGTTATGGAGTTTTGCCCCGGGGGTGATTTGCATACTCTTAGACAAAGGCAGCCCGGAAAGCGGTTTTGTGAACAAGCTGTAAAGTATGATCTCTTAGTCCCTAGTCTTATATTGCTTCATTGTTCTTAAATTTATCAACTACTTGAAGCAATGGTGGCAATTTTGGCCCATTTACTTAAATGGGTCGATTTGGGCTATGTTTATTTCAAACGGGTCAAGTAAAAAGATTCAACTAAAATGGGAATGGGTTAAATGGGCTATAAAGTTTTATACTTTTACTCAACCTTCTAAATTTTGTTCTATTCAAAATTTTAGATTACTATTGGAACAATATTGATTTTGTGATCATAATCAACGCGTTAATTATCTGTAAAAATGTACAACAATGTTCACGGGTCATCTTGACCATACGACTCATACTAAAAGTTAAATCTTCTTGACCCGCTATTCAACCTGCCTGATCCATCCATCTAGCCACTTCTAAATTGAAGTAATCGTTGCATTTTAGTTTCGTTAGTTTGTTGGACATGAAACCTAATTCAAAACGTCAACTAGCCTTTAAATTCATTTGCGTGTGTGATTAGAAGCAGCAAAATGGGCGGGTTGGACGTGTTAGGTAAGGGTTCCGATTGTTTGAACGCGTACTTCCCTAAATATGTCTGGTAGGGTTGATAAGTAGAAAAATGACTAAATTTTCTATAAACATCTTTTAAATCAAATATGAATGTTGAAATAATATTATTTCAATAATCTATATCTATACTATATATAAAGCATATAAGAAGGGTATTCTAAGATACCATAAAATTAAGAACAATTACTTTACTCAATGCATAAGATGCAACCACTTTTGAGGGTAAAATAGTATTTTTAACATTATTTACGGATTACTTTTTACAATCTTACACTTACTGTTACTTATATAAAAATTTTACATTATCTACGTATAAACCAATAAAACGTAATTTGTTTTGACATTTCAGTTATATCTTTTAATCTATTGTGTTTAAAAACTTTTTGAGGCTATAAGTGTAACCTGTTTATTTTTTAAAAATGTTTTGGTGTAGATTTTTGCTAAACCGATTTGTATTTTGTGAGTTACATTAAGTTAATGCGTAAATGTACAGGTTGTCATGCAAAACTCATTTATTTGGTGTTTTAAATTTTAGGTTGGAAAAAATATAATAGACTTTTGTAAAATTACTGAAAGAATAACCAAAATTAGAAACCCGCGTCGAAGGTAAAATGTCACCCCGCATTGCGGGCACTCTTCTAGTATCAATTAATGCTTCAATATTTTTTTTTTGATATTTGGAGGTTTATGCATTAATATTACATTTAAGAATGCTCTTATCTTATCTTTTCCTTGTATGGTTCTAGTTCTCTGCTATTATTTGTGTGTGAGTGTGTATGTTAACTAGAAGCAGCAAAATGGGCGGGTCAATGTGTTTGGTTATGGGTCAAAACGGGTTACCTTTGTTTGTATAACGGGTCGGGTTGGGTTGGATATACCAAAAGATATGTTTACGAGCCTTTTTATAAGTAATTAGCGTGTCAGATATGATTACAAAGATTATTTGATTGTAGGTTTTATGTTGCGGAAATTCTCCTTGCAATGGAATACCTACATATGCTCGGGATCATATATCGTGACCTAAAGCCCGAAAATGTTTTAGTCAGAGAAGACGGTCACATAATGCTCTCTGACTTTGACCTTTCGCTCCGTTGTTCAGTGAGCCCGACACTCATCAAATCATCATCACTAGACAACGAACCGCTCAGAAAAAGCTCAAATTATTTCATCCAGCCCGCGTGCATGGAGCCCGCTTCGTGTCTCCAACCCTCATGTGTCGTCCCGACATCATGCTTCTCACCCAAACTCTTCAAGAGCAAGTCCAAAAAAGAACCAAAAACCAAAACCAAACCCGAAATCAGACACCAAGTGACCCCGTTACCCGAACTAATGGCCGAACCGACCGGGGCCCGTTCCATGTCGTTCGTCGGGACCCACGAGTACCTAGCACCCGAGATCATAAAAAACGAAGGGCACGGTAGTGCAGTTGACTGGTGGACTTTAGGGATCTTTCTTTATGAACTACTCTTCGGTAAAACGCCTTTTAAAGGGTCTGGCAACCGGGCCACTTTGATGAACGTCGTGGGTCAACCCCTGCGGTTTCCCGAGTCACCGGTGGTTAGCTTTTCGGCTCGTGACTTGATCAGGGGTCTGTTGGTTAAAGAGCCACAACACAGGTTGGCTTACAAAAGGGGTGCCACCGAGATCAAACAACACCCGTTCTTTGAAGGTGTTAACTGGGCGTTGATCCGGTGCGCGAGCCCGCCCGAGGTCCCAAGGCCGGTCGAGATCCCGGCGGCACCGGTGGCGGTTTCGGGCGAGAAAAAGGGTGTGGGGGCTGCTGGTGGTGCACCTGAGAAGAAGGGGTCTGATAATTATCTTGAGTTTGATTTCTTTTGATGTTTTTTTGTTTCTGATTTTTGGTTTTATTATTATTTTTGGTTTAATGTTGATGGGAAGATTATAGTTCCCGGAGTTGTGAAATTGTCGTATAGTATTTGTTTGATGTTGTATGTGAAAACTAAATGCAAAATATGTTGTATTAAAAAGAAAATTTTCTGCTTTATTTAAACTTGTTATTTGTAAAATTGTTGAATAATAAAAATAATTGAAGTGAAAAGTAGTATTCATACCGTTGTTTATATTCTAATATTATCGTTTGATCATGCTAATCATAACTATTATCTTTATGTTGTTTATCTATCAAATTGTACTTTTTTCTATTTAATATTTAATTATTTTGTTTATAACAGCATTTATAGTGGGTTTTTTAAATTTAACGTGAGTGTGTTTTATATTATAGAGGATGGTTGTGAGTGAACAAGAGAATTATTATTGAGGTTTTACTATAATTCTTTATATTTGAAGAAATATGAGAAATTATGGTATAATCCTCATAATTTTTTTAATATTTTAAAAATGGTTGTGAGTGAAAGATAGATAAAATGTAATGATGAAAATATTAAAAAATATTATTTAATTGAAAGAGATAGTAAAAAAATAATGTTTTTAATGTAAATATATGAGAATAAGTTTGAATAACCCATTATGTATACTCTAAACATGTTAAATAAAGAATGTAGGGTAAGAAGTTTCATTATTTAATTTAATTTAAGCAGTTCAAATTACCAACTTTTTTCTTTCTTCATAATGCTACTGTACATTGCATTATGCTTTGTGGTTTTTATGTATATTTCTATTTTACATCATGCTTTGTAAAATTATTGAAAAATAAAAATAATTGAAATGAAAAGTAGTATTCATACCATTTATATTCTAATAATATCGTTTGACCATGCTAATAATAAATAATAACTTTATGTTGTTTATCTATCAAATTGCACTTTGTTTTATTTAATATTTAATTTATATTGTTTATAAAACATGTTAAATAAATAATGTATGTTAAGAAGTTTCATTATTTTATTTAATATAAGTAGTTCAAATTACCAACTTTTTTTCTTTCATAATGCTGCTGTACATTGCATTATGCTTTATGTTTTTTATGTATATTTCTATTTTACATCATGCTTTGCATTTTTTTTATCTTAAAACACGTTCAAGGAACCATTTAAGTTTTATGTAGAAGTTTATATGTATATCTCTTTTTGTTCTTTTTATGTTTTTTTCTTTTAGGAATTGATTTTATTATTATATATTTTAGTAATTTGCATTTTATTATTATAATCAATTTTATAGTTATTTTGGGTTTTCCTATTGATTTTATTATTATAAATTTTAGTAATTTATATTTTATAATTATAATCAATTTTATAATTATTAATTTTTTCCTATAACTTTTAAAGTATGATGTTTTATAAGTTTTAGAATATATCGTCGTGACATGTTTATTTTTATTTATATTTTGATGTAAATTTAATTCGAAATGGATTTGTGGGCAATTATGTGCAACTCTTACATACTTTTTTTTCCTCTTACGATTCTTAAAAGACATTGCTTTATAAAATTTCGAGTTTTATGCTAAGACGTGTCTACTTTTGTTTATCTTTCGACATGAATCTTAATAACATTATTTCTAAACCAACCAAGTTCACTTTTTATCAACATGTTTATCGATGTTCGGTCGTTAATTTTTTAACGGCACTCTTTTCTTTATATATTAAGTTTCAAATATTATTAACGGTATAGCCATAGCGCACGTTTTTATGTTTTTGACTTTCACATAAGGTTTCATAAGTTTTATTTTTCTTACCTTCAGCGTTTAAGTTTGTAACAATATGTTGACATTAGTTTTTTTCATGTTTTGTCCTTCACGAAATTACGGTTCAGTTACTGCATCATAAACCCCGTGAGTAAGTTACAATTTTAGTCCTTAAAGAATCTCGTTATTTGCACATTTAGTTCAAAGTTTTAACTTCTATAAAGTCCAAATAATCGAGTATGAATTAAATATAACGGACAAAAGGATTAAAATACATATAACTGAACTTGACTTGATACATTAACTAAATCCCATAAACAAAATTAAAATTATAGATCAAATCGCTAACTAACATAATTTCTTACATAAGCAACTTGTTTAAAGATGAACACTTTTTATCAATCGTGATTAACTGATTTTTTTAATTGATAGTATGACAGTTTATTGTCAATGGGGACATAAAAATGTGTAAAAGAAAGCCAATTTTTTCTTCAATCTGATGATTTTAAAATGCCTTAATTTTCTCTCTAAAAAGTGAATTCTTTATTATTATCAACCGAAAAGAAAAAAACAAAAAAAAAATGAAATATTAAGCTGAACTAGGTTTTCCGGCCTTCGTGTTGCGTGGGGAATCTCACAATGATCTCAAATATCAAAACGTGAATGCAACAATATGCTATGGCGACATTGTACGTAACATGATAACGTATAGACTGACAATCGACCCGACTTGTCTTTGGACTAAATTTACGTCAAACTATAGAGCAACTCGAATTTTTACTGTTGAACGAAAACGTGTTATACTTTACCTGACTCTTTTCAAAACAAAATTATATCGAAACATAGTCTAACTCAAAACGTACATAAAAAAACACGTGTTGTTGCGACGTATGTGGCGTGATAATGTATAGATTACAATCGTCCCGGATCGTTTTCGAACTAAATTTACGTTGAAACATAGAGTAACTCATATTTATATTGTCAAATAAAAACGTTTATATATAACCTGACTCATTTCATCACGAAATTTACATCAAATCGTAGGCGAACATCAAAACATGTATCATTTTAAAACATATATATAAATATGCGCAGTAACATTTTATACCCGACTCGTACGGTACGTAAACCCAGAATTTTAAAAATCTAAAGTTTACTATATTTATTAAACAAATTATATATGTTATTATCATTTAAATATTCTCATCTAAAATTATTTTATTAATATTATTACTAAATATATATAAAATTAATATGAGCTATCTACTTTCTCTAACAAGTCTCGAACACAAGTTTTTTAAAAAACCCACTTTTCTCTACTTAAAATTAAGTATTGTTAAACCAACTGTCGTGACATAAAACCGTAATAACATAACAATAACAACATGTAAAAACAACTTAACATTTCTGTTAAACTTTAGGTGAAAACTCATTTCTAATCCATAATCTTTCAATCCTCAATGTTCGTTCAACCGATCATCGTCTCTTTGCGTTTGTTTCAGACGAAATTGCTGTCGATGGCGGCCGTAAGGGTGGTCGTTGCGGTGGTTCTTACGACGAACATATGGGTGGTGTTTGGGATCAGGTTTGTGATCGACAGAGACGAGTGTTATTCGCATAAAGCTGAGTATGGTTCCACTGTTCGATTCTCGTTTGTTGTTGTTAAGGTTGAAGGTGCTTGGTATTATAATGAAGATGGTGTTGATCTTGTGGTATTCAATTATTTTATCTCTCGTTCTCTTGTTAATTTTATTATTTGCATGATTTGCATCCCTCGAGTTTTAATAATGCTTTATATGATCTTTTCTTATATTATATATACAAATTTTAGTGAGTTAATTAACGAGGAAATGTTACTATTCATTTGTTTATTTGGTAAAACATTATTCATCTTTATAAAATTTTTACTTTGTTTTGAAAATGGTATTGAGTGGAATAGAAGGAAAAGATAATTATAAGTTTGGGTTATACAAACACCTATTTATGTTATTAAGACATCCTGTTGTCTCTATCTCTCTCCATGTATCTATATGTATGTATAAAAAGATATAAAGAAGATAAAATAAATTTGGTGTCTCAATAACATATCCCTGATTATATAGGTATAAAAATTATTATTCAATTGAAAATAAAAAAGAAAATTAATGATTTTTAATGTAATTATAAAAATGAGTAGGGGCTTTGTAATTTACTCTCTTGTTTCCTAAATAAATGTGTAAATTGTTCAAATCAAAGATTCGTGTGTTTTTACTTAAAAGTACAAAAATTAAGATTCGTAAAATTGGGTGAAACCATTGAGTTTGAAATTGGCTCTCGACTATGGGATTCAAGTCCGACGGTTGGGATAAATTGCTTGTGGCCCGTTTGAAACATGATCTGGCCCGTTCAAACGTTTTCGTCTGTTACATATGGGCCCTTAACTTCAGATGTAGCTCAAGTTAGACTTGCATAAAAAAATCGGGTACGGACCCGGCACCCGACCCGGACCCGGGTCCGGGTACAACCCATACTTCTTTTTAAAAACAAAAATTAAAAATACAATCATATACAATTGTGCACATTTCTTTTTAACCTTTATTTATTTGGTTTTATTATAACATACTTCTTTTTAACTTTTATTTGGTTTTGTTTAAACTTTTACTATAATCACAAACTTCTTTTTCAATTCTTTTCGCTTTCTCTTTTTACATATGTTTTATTTTTACTTTTATTTAGTTTTAAATTTGATTTGATTTTTAACCATTATTTATTTTTATTTTTAAATTATTGAAATTTATTATTGTTTTTTATTTGAATTTATTATGTATGATTTTAATTTTTTAAAATTTTATTTGATTTCTATTTTTTAATTTTCAATTTTTTAAAATTTTTGAGCAAATTGCATAATTAGTCCCTATGGTTTGATCATATTGCATATTTAGTCCCTAGATCGTTAAAAACTAACGGACACTAACGGTGGGGACTAAATTTACAACAAACTTCTAAAAGTTTGGACTAAATTTGTAATATTTAAAATCTGGGGACTAAATTTGCAATATGATCCGAGGATTGTTTTTGCAAATATCTCATTATTTTATAATTCAAAGATTTCAATCAATGGATTTTGATGACCATGTTGTGATTATTAGGTGACAGGACCAAAAGGTGAACACATTCAAGATTTTCGCGACAAAACTAGCGACAAATCAGAATTCGTTGCACATCACGAAGGCATGTATAGGTTTTGCTTCGCTAACCGATCACCTTACAATGAAACCGTAGACTTTGATGTTCATTCTAGCCACTTTTATAAAGATGATGAGCATGCAAAAGATGGTGAGACCTTAACTTGCTTATTTTTATTACTTTTGTACCTAATTGAAATTACCTAATTGCTTTGCTTGTTCACAAGATATGCATATGTTGTTAGGGGTATGTTAAGTTTGACTGATATTAGTTGACTACAAGATTTGTATATCTTGTTATAAGGCTAAATGGGTGGGTAAGATAGGTTTGGTAATTGGTTCGAGCGGGTTGACAAATTTTGTAGTTCGAGTCGAAATGGGTTGGGTTGACTGGATGCCCTTTTTACGTTAAGATTTCGAATTTTATAAATAATCAAAGTGTTAATTTTGTACTTTGATTCGAAACGGGTTGGGTTGACTGGATGTACTTGTGTAACTTTTGACATGTTTAACATGTTTTGTTATTAAGTTGTTCTTTCTTTCTTTTTTTGATTTTGCATGTTTGATCCGTTAGAGATAAATTTTATCACATTCGACGAATTGGTGGTGAAAGAATCAATTTCGCCGACTCTAAAGATTTGGCTAAAATGACTGACCCTTTTTTATTTATAAATTGAAAGATCTTTTGAACCACGTTAATCAATGTTTTTGTTTTGCAGATCATTTCAAACCAATTCTGAAACAGATATCAAAGTTAGAGGATGCTGCATATAAGATTCTATTTGAAGAACGTTGGCTTAAGGCGGAAATTGAACGACAGACACTAAGTACAATCTTCTATCTCTTTTAACAGTAAAATATAATGTAATGTAGTAAAATTGTCAGCATATGTTGTTTTTTACACGATTATCTCAGTTTTATCTGTTATAATTCATCACAGTAATGACCCGGGTTTTGAGATAAATATTTTGGGTCAAATTGGGCTTTCGTGCACCTTTAACGTACTATTTCACTAATATACAACTTTTTAGGTGAAAAACAGTGTTTTACTCTCAGTTGATTGATCATCGTTGATTTGCAGTAAATGAAAGGATGAGTAGCAGAGCCAGGCACAAAGCCCTTGCGGAATCAGCAGCTTTGGTTAGCGCAAGCGTGTTGCAAGTGTACCTTCTCATACGTTTGTTTAACCGCAAAATCGGGTCGTCCAGAGTTTGATGTGGCTCAAACTTTTACACTTTCTACTTTGTTACACCTTTTGTTATGAGCTTTAAAATATACACCAAATTTGCACAAGAAAGTGCAGTTTAACAATTAACAGAGAGTGAGCATAATATTTGTTACAATTGCATGACTTGAAAAACCCTTGTTTTTATTATTTTTAAATGCATTTTGTTTTACTTTTTTTCTTATCTAATATATGTTCCATCTTTAAACAATTTTTGATAGAGAATCACTTAAGTAGTTGTATCCATTGTTAAAATTATTTTATTTCTCTTATTATAGATGATATACAAATGTTTAAAATGATTCTCATGCTTCTTTAATTAAAATTGAACATGTCTATGTAACAATTTACAAGTTAGAATTCTTATTACTATTAGTGTTATCTAGTATCTAGCACTCAGTTTTATATGTGATTTACAAAGAGTGACATCAATTCACAACCTAACTAAATCCAAACGATTTATAAAATTGTGAAGAAACCTTTTTAATTTTATAATTTTTAAATTGTAATAACTCTAGTTGGTTCCTTGTGCACAGGACCAAACCAGTTCTAAACCAAACCCAAACGGTATCAAACCAGTGCAGATCAATCCTCGTTTCATACAAAATTTGGTTTTTGTTAGCTTCGAGTCAAATAGCCTGTTCTTACGGTTTTGAACCAATGAACATCCCTAGACTACTACTTCAGGCGACCGGGCATAGACCTACCAAACATCACACGGTTGCTACATTATATAACGGTTCTACCCAAAGAAAATAAAATATTTCTGTATGTACACTGTCTAAAAAACAAGCCATTTGTCGGTTATCTATATTTTATTGTGCCTATATTGCCCTTTGGGAAGCTTACGAGCTGCTGCGGTTTCATTCTTACCTTCCTTTCTTCTCTTCAGTGAGCAGTTGCTTAGAGAACCAGCTCCAGAAGTTTTAACTGTCATTTCATCATACCATCTAATGTTGGTCACAATTGCACGGGTTATAACTTCACTTTTAGGCAATGTTATCAGTTTTCTCTCGATAACTGAATTCTGCCCGCAAGATGAACTTTTTATAGCTTTTGACTTCAGTTTTCCAAACACGTGATCTTTATCACGTGTTAAATCGTCTCTTGATGTCTGCATATGAGATAATATTTGTTAATATTTATGTAAATTGATAGCATAATGTAAACAATTTAGTACCTGATCTATCCTAATGGTGCAAATTGGATAGGTTGAGTAACAGGCTAAAATGGTTTAGATTTAGATACATTGTTTTAGTGTGGGTTGAAATTGATCGGGTTTGGTTAACCCTGCAAATCTTGGTTATTAGAGTAATAATTGATATGTTTAAAGAAATGATTTAGGATGCTGTAAGTATATTTTAACTCATTAACCAGTTCGACTCATTTACGAAGTTTGCTTTTCTAGGTTAAGTTTTTTATTTTACCAGCTAAGAACAAACCAAAACTACAAAGCTATGTATTTATGAGTAACGGGTCAAAATAGGTTGTTAATACTACTTGTTGTTACGGGCCAGTTGACCCACAAATATTGTTTTTTTTCCCAAATAGTTCATGCCTTAAATACGGTAAGAACACCCCGGGAGACTTTCAGCCCGTGCAGCCCATTTGGCATGTTTCCCTTTTAGGTAATGATTTTACCACTAGGACATGTTAGGGGTAAACCATAACCAAAATAGACCTATTCATAAATAAATGGGTCGTATTGCTGCCTCTTCTTCATCCACGGAATTTGTAGTGATTCTAGCATTGGAAAGTATCTAGGTTACCGTTACCTTACTGCCCAACTAATTATCATAAAAGCCTTTGATTTTGGTCCACAAGATAAACTCCATTACATCATTTTGAGTCATCTAATTTACTAAAAGTATGTTCCAGCACAAAAGTTTCAATTTTCATGGGATTAATAAGGTAAAAAATGATATAAAACATGCATATATAATTACATATGGAATGAAACGAAGAAATACGTACGTGAAAATCAATAGGGATCTTGATTCGGCTGCATGTGCATCCACAGCCTTCACTGAAGTTAACTTTCAAGATGACATCAAATGGTTCAGTTTTCCAAACGGTTCTCCTGTATTTTGACAAATGAATTTAGTATGAAAATGAGTATTTACCATTGCATTTTATTAGGGATTGTTTTTTGCGTAATATACCAATGGCACTTTCACTTGTCCCTTTTAGCCATTGTAATTTTTTTACATTTTGAGTCATCAAATGATTGTTTCTTGTTCCCGTTGGATCATTATGTAGATACGTATACCATGAAAGCTCTTTGTCCTATTTGGGTCATCATTGGAACACCCAATAATGACCCAAACACGACAAAAAGCCATCTTTAATGACTCAAATGTCCAAAAAATATAATGACTAAAATTGGACAGAAAAATAAAAGTATATTGGTATTGAATTCCAAAAAAACTTATTTCATTTAATAGTAAGCTTAGGCTAAATCCGTTTGGCTGCTCAATATTCATTTTGTTGGGCCCCTTGATGTGATGTGATCAAAATGAAGAGATGGAGCCTAGCAGTGGCAAACTGGGCAGGCCGGGCAGGTATTATTAATATGAGTAAGAATGAATCAGGTTATTCTCAAACTTTATAAATAGTTGATGTATTAAATATGATTATAAAAAATATTGATAATATAATAATACGATATTTCTGAATAAAGCGATTTAAGAGGTTAAATATTGTAATCACTTATATACACTTCAGGCCACTTTCATCCCATTTAATCTGTTCCATCGTTAACCGATCTCTTAGAGTTTACCTGTTTGACCCATGAGAATCAAAATCAAAATATTACCCAAATCAACTCATTTCTAGGTAAATGAGTTGAAATTACCACCTCTAAAGTCTAAAGGGGCCAATAAGATAGCTAACAGATAAAACTAGTGTAAAAAACAGAACTAGACTTGAGTTAACCATACAGTAACATTTGACCATGTTCCTGTGCACAAGTAAAAATAAATTAATAAATTATAACGTAGGTGTTGAATGTTACCTTTTAAGCTGAAAAGGATACTTATCTAGAACAGCCTCTTTCATTGTGTGGTCTGAAAATGATACCTAAAATTCACTAGAACTCAATCAGAAGGCAGATTCCACCATTGATATATAATAACCTATGAATCCGCATTACAATTCCTTAGGCTTAAAAGATAGAATGCTATAAGAAATATGAGTGCTGAGGTGTCAATTGTTGAAACTATGGGTCTATAAATGTATATATGTAACCAAATGCCTTTTATTGTTAAATCCAATGGGTCAAGTTTTATGGTTTATAAATGTCCAAATATGTAGCTAACTAACTAATGTGCCAATTACAATAACAAATGATCCGTTATGAACCGTACTAAATAATATTGATGTGTTTGTTATGTAAAGTTTGTTCTCAATTCATACAACCTACTAAATTGTTTTTATTGAGAGATATAGATAACTTTTTGCAATAGCATTGTTTTTGCAATCATAACTAACATATTAGGTGTCTTTCAGACAGGCCATGTAACATATTAGCATTGTTTTTGCAATCACAATAATCAAAATCTTTGAATAAAAATGTAGGAGGTTGTATGCATTTACAATAGACTATATGTGACTTTCACCCATTCAACTTTTAACTTGTTTTCTTATGTTGACCCGTTTGAGATAAAAACAACCCAAATTGACCCAATCGCAAGTAAATGCACCAAGATTGCCACGCCTAGACAGAGAAAATGAATGAATTAATGGAAGAATTATCATAATTAACTAGAACATATAACTATCAACATTGACTCACCTCCACGGACTTTATGAATGGGATCGGAGCCCTTTTATCATGTGCACTTGCTATCCGGAGTGTCCAGTTGACATATCGCTGATCTATGAAACAAAAAAATGGATATTAATGAACTACACAGGAATGTAAAGAATCATTCAAATATTTTATAATTAACTATTTTATTTTTATATTTTTTCCATTTTCTTATTCGAGTTATAACTAGACATGACATGTTTAGAAAAAGATAAGTTTTTCTTTATTTTTATATTTTAAATTACAAATATTGGTTTATAGATTAAGTTTTAATGTTAAATATAATATGAATATGTTTTTACTTCTAGTTAGTACCTAACTTTAATAGAAGTACAAAAGATGTCAATTTGCAAACTAAAAGAAATTAAGAAAACCTGAAATAAGATTATAATATGTGTGTGTATGTGTGTGCACATTCAGTTAACTTTGAAAAATGAGAGTATTTTAATCAAACATAATATTTTTGAAGAACTAACATCATTATAGTTTTTAGTGTATAAAATATTAAACTGTAAAATATTGCCCCGTTCCTTAAAGAGGAGGAAATACCCATCCCCCAAAGAATTGAAGATTTTTGAAATAGAAGAAATCACATTTCTTACGGAATGATCCATACATACCAAATGACAAACATTATCTAAGTTCTAAATGTGTAGTATGTTTACTTTCAGGAAACTAGAAATGAAGGAAAATTACCTAAACTCATTGCCTGAGTGAAAATGGTTTGAAGAAGATCTATTCTGACAAAAGGGCGAATGCGCAAATTGAGAATGTCCATGACTCCACCAATCACCTGCACCGATTAATATTTTACGAGTAAATTATGTAATTTCCAGTTCTTTTGAAAAAGGAATCTGAATTTTTTATTTTGCAACTTTGATACGGTACCTTGTCTACAAATCCATGGATGACTAGACTAGCTTTTTTGTCTTTTGGGGTTTTCTGTAGAAGATGTGAAAAGAAAAGAAGATGAAGATGAAGATGAGAAAAGAAGATTGTGTGATGATGCTATTCATAAAAGGGTAAGATCTCAAAATACCTGAAGATTTACAATAACAAACTTTCCACCACCAGGGAGACACTTCAGAGGCAAATTGCATGCAGGAGTTATTTGTAAACTGAACAGAGTAGAAAACCAATATAAACGTAAAGCATACTTATTTTTATATTCCAGCCAGTCATACTCCACAAAACCCAAGTAATACATGAATATTTAATTACCTGGTACCCAAACATAATATAACATCAGCCTTTCCACAGTGCACCTCGGCTGGATTCATTTCTTCAAAGGGCAAGGCGTCCTGCACGAGCACAAACAGCATTCAGAACTTGATATTAAAACCTCTCTTTTTTATGCCAAAATTTCATCAACTGATGATAGACTCACGAATGTAATCTAGTATTCTAGTATCATGGAGCTTCAACCAAAACAAACATTTATATAGTAATCACTTTATAGCACTAATAAATCCAACATCAAATAGTAAGCAAATGATATGACAATCAGAAAAATTATTGTTTCGGTAGAAGCAGCAAGTATTACCTCCCAATCAAGAACTGTGTCCTTAAGTTTAACATCACAATCAGCATTAGAGCACCTTCGTGGTGTCTCCTTTAATCCAACAGATTCAACCTCAAAGTCTCGAAAATACCTTCGAAGGTCAAAATGACAAAGTGACTTTTGAGAAATCAGTTTCCAGAAATCTTAATGGAAGTTTTTAAGATAGGTGAAAGCACTATAAGCCTGTAATCTTACTTGAATATAGGAACATGAAATAAAACTGGTTAGGGTTGGGACTAAGCAGGTCCTTGTCATAAATGGATCGGCACCACTAACTCGTTAATAAATGGTTCTGTTTGACCTGACTAACTCATTTCCAATCAGCCAATCCACTGATTGCTAATAAGTAAACAGCTATAAATTACAGATTCAGTCCACCAACTCATTTAGAACCCGTTTGACCTGATCAAACCATTTACAACCCATTTACCAGCGATAATTAGGTTATAACTTATATGCGTCATGTTCGGATTGCATGTGGGGTTCAACCTTTAGAACCCGTTTACAACCCATTTACCCGCTAACTCATTTGACCAGCTATAATTAGGTTATAACTTATATGGGTCATGTTTGAATTGCATGTGGGGTTCAACCTTTTGAAACTATTAAGTGAATGGGCTGTGTTTGGTTTGGGTATTTGGGTTATACACACCTACAAGCCCATCAACTGGAACCAGACATGAATTGCCACCACTACTTGAGCACAAGTTTATAATGTGTGGCTTGAACAAAGCAAAGCGAAATACTGGAAATAAGAAAATAATGCCTTAATATTATTAACATATTAGGGTGGCACTCTTACTCGATACCACATGAATTGCACTTCTCCATGAAGGAATTTCCATGCAATTCTGACAGTTTTTCCCTTGGTATTCCAGATCGAAGATGGAGGCCATCAATATTCTGTGATTTAACAGCAGTAGCATATTGGTAAGTCAGATTGGAGGAAGTATATACAGGACAATGTTGACACAAGCAAAGCAAACAATAAACAAACAGATTTAACGCCTGAAAAGTGGCATTAAAAAATCAGATACTTAACAAAAATCGTGTCTGTGTGTGTTTTTGTTGTTTGAAGTGGTATTAACAGAATAAGTTGTATGAGTGTTTGAAAAACCTAATTATTTAGGTAACTAATAAGTAATAACTAAAGAAAACCAAAGGGACATTCTTTTATATTCCTTAAAAGTACAAAGTTAAGAATATGATTATTTATTTATTAACTATAAAACTGTCTTAATAAATAATTTGTTAGTCTATTTAAAAGAAACCATCAACAAATTATCTATTTTCATTATACTAACAAGTACTTTCAGTTTTCCCTCAATCTTGTTGCAGACGGTATGAAATTCATGGTCAAAAACTGAATATTGACCGACCCCTAAATAATCAGATAGTGAATAGTCACAATCAGAGTAACTCTGTCCAAACACTTAATTACTGTGACTTCCAATTGCAATAATCAGATAATTAATTTATATACCGCATATCCAAACACTCCATTATAAGACAATATAATGGTTGTATATTCGAATGTAGTTAGAGAATGGATTAGGCATTCATACTTGACTAATAACAAATTTAAGAATGCCAGCTCTCTCTAGTTCAACTAAAGCCATGTGGGTCCTACTTGGCATTGCACGATGAAATGGGAGTGATGCTTCTGGCAAGGCAGAGCCTCCCCGCTGCATTGAGTAAAAAAGGCAAAAATTAATAGTGTCTTATTTTTTTAAATTAAAAGGCATAAAGTTATAGATTATTTAAAAGTCCATTGGTTCATAAACCTATTTAGTATAAATTAATCAGCACTGCGCTCTTAGAAATATGACTTGGAGATCTAAAAATGGACCAAATCCATTCAAAACATGACACATGGGTGATTCATTTTCTCCCTCTTGTATTTACCTTTAATCTTCCCGTCTGTTTCTACTTTCTATGTCCTTGTTAGGTCCATTTTATGATTACTCCTGCTCTTAAAGTTGGAAGCACATTCACCGCATGTTTAAACATGATTGTAATATCATGTAGCAATATAATATCTTAGAGCTATTATATAAAAAAGATGATATTATTTGTGCGAGTATAACATAACATGAAGGAGAAAAGCTTGGAAATACTTACCTGAAGTGTCCAGATTCCTGTGGGACCACGAAAATCAGGTATACCACAAGAAGTTGATATCCCAGCTCCAGTAAACACAACTAGATGCTTACTCTGCAAGTAATATGAAAACAGGATAATATCTGGTGAGAGAAACTGAAAGAAAGCTTATAGACCATGAGTGAAACATATAATATCATGGGAACAGACCTTACGAATCATCATGGTAAGGCGTTCAATCTGTGAATACAATAAAGCAAGTATGTGAGGGTTAATAGCAGGCATATAAAAGAATCTCACATTATTACTTCAATACTGTCCACAAAACATCAGAATCAGTTACGTATATGCCACAGGTTTTTTTCTAATACAATGTCCCAATACCATCTTTTATACAAGGCATATTATGTTGACTACAGTTGTATTACTGCTTCTAATATATGAGGCAGTTTTCGTTTGCTTTCAATTAAAAAGCCCCAAATCATTGGCAAAGCCAAGATTTTCCACCATGGTATGCATTATTATCACAAAAATTTAGGAATTTACTATAACAATAAATCCTGGATTTTTACACTATGAAAAAATTGGATATTATGACCCAAACAGATTAAGCCTGATGATTTTGATTTTGCTAGTTTTAGTTTCAATTTTGCTGTAGGATTGTAGAAACTAAAATTTCAAGTTCTATCAATCTCTGTTGAATAAGCTTTTCAGACCCTTGCATTCAATTCAACATTGTAATATATAACTGAATGAATCATTAAACCTATAAAACGCATAAACAACAATTATCCCTGAAAATGGCATTCCAGTCAAACTCAATCATGGAAGCACCAATGCAGAACTCACTAGAGTTATATTTTAGTAACTTTGAGTGAGGCCTCTACGAGCATTCGAGCAATACAGAATGAACCTAAAAAGTCACCACTTATCAAGCCAGGTGCAATTGATTTTGTTAATGATATGCCAAATTTTAGTTGTAGCCATTAAATTTATGAATTCAATGAACCTGCATAACGTAAGCTTTTTCAGACCATGATTTTAAGTGCATTCAACTCAAGCTTGTAAAATAGAATTGATATTTAATCATTAAACTTAAAGGAATCACAAACAACCATGACCCCTAAAAATCCATTCAAATCAAATTCGATCACCAAAACACCAATGCAGATCTCCCTTGGTATAAACTCTTATACCCTTATTAGATGGCTTTACAGAAAACAGAAATTGAACTCAAAAACATAATTAAACCTGGTACTTTTTATTTCGTAGATCATAACCCCAATTTTTAACTGCAACAGCTAGAGTATTAAATTCTATCACACCCTAGCCCTAATTTTAAGTGCATTCAGTTCAAAACCTCAAAACACAACTAATTAACTCGATCATAAAAACACCAATGCAGACCTCGCTACACCCAAATTCCAGTAACCCTAAGTGAAGCCTCTACAAGCAGCACAAACTGAGTCAAAACTCCAATGCACATATGAAACTTCATCTTCTCCAACAAGTAACATCACAACAAAGTAAAACAACAAAACCTAAACAACTTCATAGAGCAAATCAATCAATAACGAGCATCACAACACCAAACAACACTAATCGACAGCAAAAATGCGTAATATGATCAAAACAACGGGGAGATCATTCAACCTTCTCCTGTAAGACGTGAGGTGGATCATGAATTTCAGTCATCCCGACATTGCCAACATCCTCTATGTACGAGAGCTTCTCTGCGTAGCCTAGAGACATAGTGGATTGTTTGATTTGAGTGAGATCGAACCTCAAAAGTAGCGTATTAATGGAGTACATATGAAGATGAACAGGTGATCGGTGCTCCCCCCCGTTATACACTTTGATATGAACAGGAGAATCCCAATGGTGGAACAGGAAAGTGTAGTAAGTTTATGCATAAACCTTGGTTTTTACCCGTTTTATGGGTTAGTTTTTTATATAGTTTCTTAAGAACAAACACCCAATGGTTTTAATTTAGGGTTTTGTAGGCTAATGAAACATGATTGAGCTTGACTATCTAATTCCTTGGGTCTTTTTAGCTATTAGGTGCGTGACTTATGTCGTAATTGTGCTATTGTATGAGACGTATCATTTGAAACAAACAGTTAAAAGTTATCTGGTTATATTGTCATCTCTTACGTCTTGTAAGAAATCTACTACCATCACATCATTTGTGGGCCATGTAGTGCACAAAAATTCCATGGATTCATTGATGGCGTGGTGGTGGCTCCGTTTCCAGTTCATCTTTTTTCTTTGATGATTAGTGACATGTTGTATGATGATGTAAGAGGGTTTACTGTGGAGATGATTGCATAATCTATTGATGGCGTTGATTTTGTGCCTCAAGTGATTAATGATTATTTAAGGATATCGCCTATGTTGAGGGAAATACCAGTGAACAAATCAATTAAATTCATGATGTCGCATATGTTAAGGTAAACAACAAATGGACAAACCAAGTGCATACATTTCATTAGAATAGCATCCTTGAATAACCACCTATGACAAATCAATATGCGAGTTGTCGAAAACAAAATGAATATGCAAGAAAAACAATTGTTGGGACTCGCAACAGGAAGAGAGGCCTCCTTGTGAACGCTATCAAGACATAAGAATAACTAATTGTTCTTTGTAAAAATGATGACGAGAGTAACAGTGGCGGAGCTTGAACACATATGTAGTGAATAAAAGTCTCGAGACCCAAATCAAGAGGGCTGGACTCAACACGTATAAAGTTTTCGGATGAAATACGTATAAATTGCATTTCTAAGCGAAAAAACAGGGAGAGTTGGGGCCCCTTGGCCCCAACAAAGTTTCGTCTTTAGAGAGTAAGGAGAGAGTGTGGTAAGGTGCAAATAGAAAACATAATTAATTATCATATATATAGTATGTGGATTAGTGATTCTTTCGTGATGATGGCTTACGTTAATGAGAGGACTTGTATCTCATGAATTGTGATCTTCCATGATTATGATGACGGAGTGTGTTTTGTTTCTAGAATGCCACGTATGCATAATTGTTTGTGATCATTTCCCTACTAATCGGATCGGATCATGTTACACGAGTTACTTGGAGCAGGATTTGGGCATTGCTTTTTAGAACTCGTTAACTTTATTTTAATTATTCTTAATGAAAACTTCTTAGAAAAACATGTTGGGTTATACATTTATTACAATCTCAGTATATGAAGGATGTAAGATATACGTAAGATGCTATATATCAGCTCCACAAAGGGACTAACGGTCCTTGATTATTTTGTTTTGACGCTTTGGACCAAGTCATGCACAGTCACACTTACACTAGTCATAAAATATAATATAATATTTTTTTATTTAACTTGTTTATTCGATATTCAAAGTCTGTTGGTCTTATTAATTATGTATGATATGTGAGTTGCTAAGTCTTTAACCTGTATATGATCTGTTAATAAAATGTATAAAGCTTGTTTGTCTTAGTTTGATGCAACTATTGTTTTTTCTTGTTGTGGTAAACACTAGTTCGTAGATGAAAAATATCAAATAAATGATAATCATGTAATTAATGTAAAATAAAATATTCACAAATTTTTATACTATATCTTTAACTCTTTATCGTTGACATTTTATGATCTCAACAACTACGACCCTGTTTGGTTTACAGAATTCCAAGAAATTGGAGTTGGAAAGTTTTTCATCCCAAATCATGTTTGGTTGGTCAACTGATATAATTGGAATTGGAAATCCTTCCCTCGTGCATTGGATTTCACATTCTTTCCACTTACCCGTGGAATGTTCAAAATTAAAATTAAAATTTCACTCAAATTTGACCAACCAAATACGTTATTATTTTTAACAAGATTCCAATTCCAAGTTCAATTCCTTTGAAAAACATCATGGTTGTGTTTGGTTGGAAGGAATGGAATAGAATTGAATGGAATTGAGAAACTTGTATAATTTTCAAGTAAATTATGTTTAAGTGGGTAAGAAAATGTAAAATCTAAGGGAATGTTTCATCTCAAGTTCCATTGGTTGTGGGATTTTAAATTCTCTCTCTAGGTGGAAGGATTCTGAAATCACACAACCAAAAGAATTTGAGGTGAAACATTCCATTGTGTTTACTTTTAATTGATCACTCAAATACAATTTTACTTGAAAATTATACTAATTTCCCATTTCCATTCTATTCATTCCAACCAAACACACCCTATGTGAACCAAACGGCCCCTGAGTCTCAAAAGTAAATTTCAGTAGCATCATCAGATAAGAAATTATATTAAATGAATATTACATTTATGAGTCTTGTAACAATACTATGATGTTATTCCATATTAGGCTCTTTAAGGGGTATCATTAGCTAAATATAGTGTTTAACACTCCAGCTAGGTATCGGGTATCCTACTTAAAATATTAATTTTTTATATTTTAAAACACATCTCATATTAAATGTCATCACGGCGTACAACGACATAGCCCTTATCGAATTCATGCTATTTCGTTGGACTCATCACTTTATAGCATGTTACTTAACATTGTTAATACTGAATACCATTGTATTTGATGTCATTCATGTCTAAGTCTTGATTACTTTTATCAACGATCATCATTGCTCGTCACCAATACCCGTTATTTGACTGTATGTTTTTTTCTTTTTAAACAACGAACTTACACACTTTAAACAACTTTAAGTCTATATTATTCTCATAACAAAATTTAAACCCTCAATATTACAATAAAAACAAGATACAACACACATTTGTTGAAATCACTCGCTTATTGTGCTATATCTCGTGAGAGTGTGGGGCTACTAAGGTTGTTCAAAAAGCTCACGGCTTGAGAGTCTGCTCGAAGCTCACTCGAAAAAAGCTCGCTCAAATTGCACGCTCAGCTCGATTTGTATACAAGTCGAGCCCGAGCCAAGGTCAACTCGACTCCTAGCTTGCTCGTTAACTCGTCTAAATAAAAACCAAAATTATAAAATTATAAATCAAATTAATAACATATTATAAATACATCATACACATAAGGTTACTGGGTAGGGTGATCTTGACAATCACTATTTTTTGTAATGACTCTATAAACTAATATAAGCCACACAATTAACATCACATGCAAGTCATATGTCATTTTCACATTTTTTTAAAACCGTTTATAACTTTTTTTCACGACACTATTTTTACAAAAAAAATTAACCGTTAATTTTAGTATTTTATATATTTTCAACGCCTACAATATTGATATACTTTTTAAAAAAATCATCCAGCCGTTATTTACATATGCGTAAATATGGTTATACATATGTGTAAAACGAATTTCGTAAAAAAACGATTTTTTTTATACTTTTTATAATTCTTTTTATGAAAGAGAGATACGAGAGAAACATTTTTATGTTTTTATTTTTAATTTTTTATGTTAATTTTTGTTTTATAATATTTTTATTATATTTTGTTAATTACTATTCTCTCATTTAAAACCAATGGCTCGCGTTGAATTCTAAAATTCTAAAAAAAGAATGACTTCTCATTTGAATCCTACCCTAAGGTTATTTTGATATTTGTAACAAGAAACTAATTATATATAAAAAACATGATTATACTTCTTGAAATAATATTTCTATATAATTGTTTTCAACGAATCAAGATAAATAAATGTATGAAATATTATTTATCGTTTATATATACGAATACATAAAAAATAAATAAATAAAATAAAAATAAATTGGCTTGCAAACCGACTTGGCTCGTTTATAAATTAGCCGAGCATGATATAAAACTAAACAAGTCGAGCAGTATCGACTCGGTATTTAAACAAACCAAGCCCGACCCACCTTGACTTGCCTATGGCCCGCGCTGAGAGTATGTTTGGATGAGCTTCTCAGAAGCTCCTTTGGACTTTTTTGAAGGTAAAAAAATAAAAATACCCTTCTAGAATTACAAATTATAACTTCTATTGAGTTTTTTTTTTTTTTTTTTTTTTTTGTTTTTTTTTGTTTTTGTTTTTTTGCACCTAAAAAAAGTCAAAAAGAAACATGCGCCGAGTGTAAATTATCGGGAACACTATACAGTAAACCGTTACAATTTACAAAGATATTTGGAGTTTCATCCATAGCAGCTTCATTCATCTGTACATAATTGCTACTTTCATAACCCTAATTTACCGCTTTCGCATTGCGATTTAGAAGGATTCTCTTCTCGTTGTTTGTATCGTCTTACAGGTACTTTCTGCATTCACTCCATTGCTTTTAGCTCTATCTGATTACGATTTGTGACAGAATCAATGATGTACGCTTCGATCGGATCGGATTACTTATCGTTATAATTTGATATGTTTGAATGCTCGTTTGCTGTTGATAGTCGTTGAAACTTTGCAATTTGTGGAGTTTTAAGTTGTGTGAGTGTCGATTTGAAGTTGATTCTGCATCATCGTTGTTTCGGATCGGAATACTTATCGTTATCATTCAATCTGTTTTCATGCTCTTATGCTATTGATGAGCATTGAAACTTTGCAATTTTTGGAGTTGTCAGTTGTGTGAGTGTTGATTTGAAGTTGATTGTGCATCACCGTTCTTTTTATATTGCATCTTCCTTTTTGGAATAGGAGATGGATTTATGTTTCTGGCTGGTGTTTTACGTGTGTTTGACTAAGTTTATTGGGAATTTGTTGGTGATTTAGCACTTCGACATATCATATCGAACATGACTAGGAGTCTGAGAGCTGCTTTTGATTCCATGACGGTAAATGTTTGTTTTAAGTGATTTGAGAAATAATCTAGATAGCGAGAATGTAAGATGTGAAAAATGTAATTGAATTCTCGTAATGATTTAATACAACACATCAGTTATATATTGTAGTTAAGCACCAGTATTAACCACCTAACTAACTAATAAAACACATTCAACTATCTACATATTATTCATTTCAACATTTTTTATATGATTCTACGCTTTTAGCAACCAGTTTTAGTTAATCAATATCAGAAACTAATTACTGTCACTTATGGATATTAGAAACCAACTTCACATTTGATTTCCAATTGTCGCAATTGTTGAGCACCTTACATAACCAGTGTTTTAGCATGGTTGCTAAAATCGGTAAGATAATGTAAGTTAGCTTCTAGTTAGTGATCAATTTAACATTGGGTGCTAAAATCAGGAAAAGTATAAAGTTGATTCCTACTTTATACAATTTGATCTTTAAAAACGAAGGCCGTGCTTTGTGCATGGGGCAACACGACCAATTTTTTTTTCTTTTTTATGAACCTAGTGAACTAGTAACGTAGTAATGTAATTGGTTGATTTCAAAATTTGATGTCTTAGAACATCTAAGTGCTTCATGAGTTATCACTTATAAGAGCATATACACAGATCAGTTTTCTTTGTTTGTAACTTCTGGTGGTTGCACATCAAATACAAGAGGCATATTTTGGAATAAACACATGTATTGGTATATTAAGTCACTTAATGCTTGCGTATCTTTGTATATGCTATGAGTATAGTTATCTCGTTATTAACTAGCCCTTGGATTAACTCAAGTTACTCAATGATTTCTTATCAGCTGTGGTTTGATGGATAAATTGACTATTGAAAATGGAGATGAAAGTGTCCAACTACTTCCTGCTATCAATGATGACCATGGTGGTGTAGTGGTGGAGCTGAAGGAGCACATGGACCCTACCAAATTTCTCACCAGGCTTAAAACCTCAATGTCACAGTGGACATTGCAGGTTCTATTCTATCCTCTGTTTTTCCTTGTATTTTTCATTTTCATGTTGAAGGCTTCAGTAGATGTTTCTACTAGCCACCTTGCTTTGCCAAAAATCTATAAATCTGAGGATGTGGAAGTTCTGCAGAATTTTTACTTGATTTTTGTATCTTTATGTTTAGTAGGGCTAGTCACTGAAATGTTTCTTATATGATACATGCAACTTCTATGGTATGGTACATTATAGACTTCCATTACGGTTTTTGTAGGGCAAGAAGGGTGTTTGGATTAAACTGCCTATCCATCTTGTAAATCTTGTTGAAACTGCCGTGAAGGTAACTTTTAGTACATGTCAACATGGCTCAGCTTTGGTAGGGTTGGGACAGCCCGCAAAAGCTTTTTTTTCCTTTTCTTTCTTAAGAAAAAAAACATGATGATTGAAGCATGCTTATGAAACTATATTATTACGTTGATAATCTGTATCTTTTGAAATAAAAGATTACTGAAATAGATTTATCTAGCAGTTTCTTGAAGTTGATAATCTTTTACAATTATTAAAATGCTTTCTTAACAGGAGGGTTTTTATTACCATCATGCTGAACGTGATTACCTCATGCTTGTTAACTGGATTCCTGAAACAACAAATACTATCCCAGCAAATGCTTCTCATAGAGTAGGCGTTGGTGCTATCGTCTTGAATGATAAACGAGAGGTATATTAACCATCATGGTATTTTGGTGCTAACATGTGTCCTGATGCACAAACGCCCAAAACCGATGCACTGTTGGGAGTTTGTGCATCTGAAGATGTTTCAGTGTGTCACCATCAGAATCCTTCCCACACTTTTTACACTACGAGCCCTTACATGATCCTGATCCGTTTGGTGTTAGATCTGAAAATTTATGCATCCATTGGTTTATATATGGTCTAATCCCACTATATGTCAATTTTCATCAGGGTTAATACCATCAAAAACCAATATACGTTCTCATTTTGCAAGAAAGTCTCTCAACCAAGTTTTTAGATGTTCAATTTTTTCATTTTGTGGAGTTGTTAAATCTGTACAGTTTTGTGAAGTTAACAGTAAATACCCAATTACTTATACATTCATAGATGCCACTCAGACTTTTTTTCTTTTGGATAGTTTCCTTTTCATTTATTTATTTTATTTTTTATGTTAGGGTTTTAAGAAACCTTAGTTTTGTTAGGGTCAACAAAGAGTCTACATGCATCAACTCTAGCAAAAACATTTACCTATGTGGCGACATCTTATGTGCAGACCGAGGAAGTAACCGGCTATTGCCATAATTTCGCAGGTTAATTTAAGTTTTGCAACTGTAGGGACTTTAGCTGATCAAAAAGCTGTTTAGGGGCTTTTTCTTGCAAAATGAGAAAATAAGTTTTTTTATGGTGACTTTTCCTTAATGTTTCTTTTGTTTATATCCTATTAAAAAGATGTTGGCTCCATGATTGTAAGTTAATCTTAATTAGTTCGAATGTAAAAAATTAAGAAAGCTGAAGGCCAAAATGAAAGAATGTTGAAAGTATAATTGATTTTGAATGGGATGAGAATCGTCTGGCAGCATAAACTAGGAATTTTAGTTATATTATTTTAGTATGAGTTTTATTTTTTTTATTGTTTTGTTTATGGTGTGGGTCTAATATTTGGCAACTCTTTTTGTAGGAGGTTAATTTACCTTGAAGGTTAAGTTACGGTTAAAGTATTGGTCTATAGACAGGGTCTTGGGTAATGTATTTAGTAAGTTTTGCTGGTGATTAATAATAAAGTGTCACAAATTGTTTTTGTTCATGTTTTTTGTGTTCTTGATCGTATCTGGCCAACATCCACAACCTCAGTTTCTTCTTTCAATCACTAGCATGCAGCTCTAGAAAGCCACATTTGTCTTGCAAATTGAGTTGTAGATCACTTCACTGGATAGTTTTCCTTGTCTGAGAGTCTGAGACCACATTTGCCCCCTTTTTGTTTATAGATTCTTGTTGTCCAAGAAAAGAATGGGAGATTACGGGGAACTGGTATCTGGAAGATTCCTACTGGAATTGTCGAACAGGTATATATATTTTAATGAAGTTTTACCATCCTAGCAAAATTAGGTACATAAACTATTTAAGGAACTTTATTTCTACAGGGGGAGGATATTACTGAAGGGGTAATTAGAGAAGTCAAAGAAGAGACAGGAGTAAGTTTGTTTAATACTCTGGTCTACTTATCATTGAGGTGGCAAAATGGGCGGTCAAACGGGTTGGGTAACAGCTCTCTTATCTGGTTTGGACATAAACGGGTAATTTATAAGTGCAGACTGAAATGGGTCAGCAAACACATTTTTATCCATCTTTAGAATTTTATACATAGATTATGTTTAAAATACGCTTACAAAAACTGAATATTATAAACATAAATGAGTTTTTTTAATAAAAGGAGTTTGGAGGTTGTAAGCTTTGAACTCTTCAGATAACTTTCAAGTTTCAATCTGTTCGATCAGTTTGTTACGGTATAAATGGGTTAGGGGTCTGTCTGTAATTTTCATTTGGTTTAGCAGTTAATAGGCAATTATGACAGAACACTAAATTGTTGGTTAGTTGTATTGCCCAGTAGTTCTGTAGTTCATAGTAGTTCCTTGAAATACAGTGAGAAAAATATGGAAAAGTAGCTAAGAACCGCTTGGATTTAGTTCTACTTCTTCCCTGAGTTTCTTTATTCTTAAACTACACCTAACATTGGTGTAGAGTCAACCGGTTCCCATTGGAGCTCCGGCGATCGACAATTCGACAATGGTGATAAATGTAAGCACAAGACATCAGGAAATCAAAAAGGCTCTTAAGGAACATGAAAGGATGTTGTTATAAATGAATGCGGTAGCAGCTGCGGATCAAATAGAGAGATCCATTGCAGAACTTAAGGCAATGATGGAGAATATGATAGATCAAATTGCCAGGAACAAGAACAACCAGAATGCAAATCATAGACCAACAACAGAAGAACAACCATTAATCACTACTGAAGGCAGAAAATCTAGTCACACAAATCCATTGGCGAAAGTCAAATTCCGTAGATTCAGCAGGGAGGATATTGATGGGTGGCTTTACAAGGTTGAAGTTTTCTTTACTATCTATGAAACCCCAGAACATCTGAAATTGAGGTATGCAGTAATACATCTCGAGGGTGACGTGCTACAGTGGCACCGGGCTTATATGAAAACTAGAGTCATGTGCTGCTTGTCCATAGATGAGTTGGCGTGAAAGGAGTTTGCTAGGTCAATATCTGAAAGGTTTGATGATTCAACAATTGAAGACGCTATGGAAGAACCGACAACCCTTTATCAAACACGATCTTTAGAAAATGATTTCAGTGCTTTCAACACTTGTTCAAGCCTTAAACATTGTTGGATGCTTATTCACTACTGATGATGCAGGATGATGCCATTGCTACATTAAACAACAATCAAAGACAGAACACGCACAATCTTGCCAAGATTCTACAAGTCTGCAGCCCTTGGGAATAATGAGTTGAGTTCAATGGAGTTTCTGTCTTTGTTTTCATTAAGAGTCGTCGTTTTTTCTTATTTTCGAGATGTTTGAGGAGGTAGTATTGATACTGGACAATTGAGTTAGGGGTCTGCTTGTAATTGTCATTTGGTTTCGTAGTTTATAGGCAATAATGACCATTTAGCTTAATCCATTGACCAATTAGAGATAAAACATAAAGTAAATCGTTCTAATTATTAGTAAATGGGTAGAAATTGCCCCCTCTAGTTCAGGTAAGTTAAAATTATATGCCATATTATGTGATATTTCAAATTTGATCTAATGCTCTGATGCTTGAACCTGTTTCAGATTGATACAGAGTTTGTTGAAGTGCTAGCATTCAGGTACATACACCCAGTCACCCAAATTTTGAACCTTATCTTCTGAAATACTTTGTTATTGCTTAAAAAGTCAACAGGATTAGCATGATTCTGCTGTAGGCCTGTCAATGGATTGGATATTGATCAATGATCCAATGAATTAAAAAAAATCACCAATCCAATAAGCATTTCAACATATCGATACATTTAGATGGATCAACATATCAATATATAGGGATGGGTGGGGTAGGGGCTCAGGGCCAGGTGGGCTTGGATCTTGGATCAGATCACGATCCATCTTTTTAACTTAGTTGGATCATGATGGGATCACATTCCATTTAGCCAGATCATTAATGGATCACATTCCATTTAGCCAGATCATTAATGGATCACATCATGGTCCTATTAAATTCTTCTATTTTCAGGCCTATGTTGCACAACAGCACAAGTCAACGTGTACAAAGCGTACGTTGCATTTTAGGTCATACCTTTATATAGACGCTGGTAGTTAAAGTAAAAGATATAATAGTTCAAAGTCATGCACCCACACAGAAAAGTAGTGATAGAGGTTCCAAAATGGGTCAGTCGGGACACATCAAAATGGGTTTGGGTCAAAACAGGTATTTTGAGGCTTGAGCATGAGTAGAAACAGGTTAGTCGGGTTGAGTTGACAAACAACACCTTTTGTCAATATTTTAATACGATTGCAAACCTATATTAGTCTGATAATGATCTAATATTAAAACAAAAAGCTATTTTGGAGGTTGCATGCACTAAAAGTGCTTGTTGGATGACTTTTAACCAATTCTTTTTTTGGTTTTTGGTTTTTTATATGACTACTTGATCCATTAGATGTAAAGCATAAAAAAAGATCTTCAATTCATAAGTAAGTTGAAACCAGACTTAGCCTCTAGTTTGTTCAATTTCTTATGCATACAGATTAGATACAATTTTATGTTGCATTCAAGTGACTAGAACTCAGATTTATTCTATATAAATACATGTTCATCTGCTTGTGACAGGCAATGGCACAAGGCATTTTTTGGAAAATCAGATTTATTCTTTGTGTGCATGATGCGCCCACTATCATTTGATATCCAGATTCAAGAACTAGAAATTGAGGCAGCCCAGGTAACCATTTGGCTTGTGTCGATTTTACACTGTAATTGACAAACTTCAATGTTTTCATGAAATCAGTTAACATTTATGCAATGTCACAGAAAACGAAAGAAAATGATTTTTTCCCCAAACTCTTTTTATATATCAAATATATCTTTTCTCGCCTTCGGAAGCAGCATGGGACGGGAGGGGTATGGAATCGTTAGTGGTGACAAAACATGAGGGTCGGGTCAAACTGGCCCTAAAAATCTTAAGGAAGCCACAATATATTAGGAAATGTTTTAATACTTGTGACATAGAGGTGGTCCTTTTGACCCGTTTACTTATGAGTTTATCAACTTAGGGTGCGTTTTATCGAATGGATTGTATGGGTCTTGAATTTATTAACTTAGGCTGCATTTTATCGAAATTGGTTATATGTGTCAAACAAGTGGGTCAAACTGGTAGAAAATCCCCCAAAGTCTATTTATGCAACCTCCTAAATCCTCTTATGTAAAGATTCAAATAATTATGGACTAATGGTTATAATATTATTTTTTATAATTAGGATTAATGCATTAATCAAACATATCAACATGTACGACCAAGACCATTTCAGCCCATACTAAAAAAGGCCATTCCAATTCAAACTTGTTTTGACCCGTCACCCAACCCACCAATTTTCCACCTCTAAGTATGTTTACAGGTCGCCCCAATCTGGCATGTTTCGACTCTTACTAAAAGCGACCCGTTTCAACTTGAACCTATAATGACCCATCACCCAACCTACTTATCTTTCCACCTACTGATTTGAGTTCTTTTTTTCTTAGTGGATGCCATTGGAGGAATTTGCAGCTCAACCTGTTGTTCAGAAACAAGGTCCAATGAGGTACATTTATGAGTTATGCAAAGCAAAGGTAGATAAGGCTTACTATGGTTTTTCTCCACAACCCATAAACTCATTTTACAGCGATGAACCGAGTTACATTTATTTCAACAAGCGAGATCTAAATTAAGAACAACGTATATACAATTCTAATATATACATATCAAATATCTACTATTTATCATTTCTTGTGATGATACGCTGCTCGTAATTATTCATCACACTTTCTTGTTCTATAATCTTCTATTCAGTTGTTCATATAGCGTCTGTTAATGCTAATGTGGATGTTAATTGAATATTCTATTCAGAAAACTTAGTGACGGATTCAGGATCTTTTAACAGTGATAGTCGCTCTTTGAAAATGTTCATTGAATCGGTGTCACACTGTCACTAGAGTATCGGATATGAATCTAACACATAGAAACGAGCATGGATGGTATATAGAAAATAGTTAATTGCCAATTTCGTTCTCGAGGTTTGGTGCCTTTTTTCTATTTTCATCCAAATTTTTTTCCCTCTGTTCTTTACATTTTAAAAACTTGTTATTTTCATCTACTTCCGTTAACCTCGTTTGTTTTACCTGTTAAGTGGACATAGTTTTCAATATTGAAAGCAACCGAACAATGTTTGAATGTTCAGGCCAATTGAACAAATTATATAGGTTTTTTTTCTAGTGATGTACAAAAGTACATAAATGTCCCTCACATGAAGTGCACGTGATGACCACTTAACATGTAAAATAAATGAGTTTAACAAAAATGAATACAAATGGCAAATTTTTGACATGTTAAGGACACAAAAAGGAAAAAAAATTTTGGATGAAAATGACGAAATATACCAAACCTCAAGAGAAAATGGCAATTTATTCTATAGAAAATAAAGAAAACTTTTGGTGTGTTTTTTATTATTTTTTAAAGTTATTTTTTAAAGTATTTACATCAAATCCTTTATTTCCATCTTTATAATTAGATTAAAAATTACTACAAAATCACGTTGAATGGAAAACAAGACATATGTACCCCTCCTTCACAAAAGAAACAATTGAACCCTCCCTCCCTTCCATCGCACAATCTGCTCCAGTGTCGCCTCTTTGCCATCTTTAGGTCACCATTGCCCTTCACCGCCTCCCCATCTTGCACTACCGAAACCCTCTCGGGTCGTATGGTTATTCATCGCGTTTGATTGAATTTTGTGGATTTGAGCTTTAAGTCAGAGCTCGGTCGTTAGTGTCTTCGATACCCACAATGATTTGATTGTTCTAACCAAATAGATATATTTCATTCAGCATAAAATATTACACATCATAAAATAATCATTTTGCATAGGTTATTCAAAGATTCAACCAAACAATAATTATTGATTCAATATTTACTTGTTCAAAATCTTTTAATAATTCAGATCCCTTATTAATTCAGTATTTATCAGAATAGCCTTTACATTATTTTTAACCATTCTCTTCAATTAATTCTAAATTCCTAACTTGGTATATCTAGAAGTGTACTTTGGCTGTGGGCTTGTAGAGTACCTACCACGTGCCATGAGGTACGCCATATGGAAACAGTACATTTTCCACATAACATGTTTTCCTTTTTATCTACTTTCGGGAAATAGTACTTTTTACCATTAAGAGTTAATTACATAGATAGTTCTTGTGATTTATAAAAAATAATAAGTTTGGGTACTAAGCAAAAAAAGTAACACGTTTGGGTTTTGCAGTTTTAATTTGTAACGAGTTTGGGTATTAACACTAACTTCTGTTAAATATTCTGTTAGGTTAAAGGGCATTCCGGTCATTACACATTTAAGGGATTGATTATGTAACTTAAGTGAGGGGTTACTTTTGTAATTTACTTAAATATTATGTGTTATTATGTGTATATATAAAATCCGAATTCTAATGCCCCACTTAGATGCAAACACACCCACCTACCACCATGGCCTTCACCAGCGCCGGCCGCCACCACCGCAG